>SJYX01001229.1:0-12992 GCA_006410675.1 Oreotragus oreotragus | reverse complement strand
CCCCCAAAGATATATTCTTTTGAATCTGGCTTTGTTTGCTCAACATTCATTTATGGACAGCTTTAGGGTCAGGGAGTGGACAGAGGTTATGCTGGGACCCCTGAGCATGATGGATGGAGTAAGACTTCACCTTTCCTGAAGGATCTGTGTCAAGGTTGGAGAGCACATTCAAATTTCAGACAGGTTTATACTCTGCCCTGCTTTCTAGTTTCTCTCATGTCCTCTGTTCATGTGAACCTCACCATCAACCCAGGACTTGAAGACAGTGTAGTTTTCTTGAGGTATGTGGGTGGGAGGCAGCCAAGGTTGTTAGTGGAGTTCAAGACCCTCTTGGTCTCTCTTTTCCAGGATCTACCTGTTACCTTTTGGTTTTGTTGTTGGGAGGCTGCTTGTCCCAACTGGGATGGCTACCTCAGACTTGCTCCTGAGATTCCTACTTCTGCTGGTGATGCTGCTAGACTGCATATTTTCATCTTTGGCTCCAAAACAATTGAGTCTTTCCAGCCTTGAAGCTGCCCTAGCTTGCAGTCTAGGGAGACCCCTTGCCCTGGCCACTGACCACAGGGGAGGGATAGTGGCAGCCGCAGGCAGGAGTGTCACCGAGTTCCACTGCTCACCTTGATTTTAGCAGTGTTTCATGAATAAGTGCTTCTTACTGTGTTCGACTTTGGCTGATTACCAGATTCCTGAGATGGTTATTTTTTTAAAATAATTTTGGACACTTTCAAAATTGTTTTTTGGAGATTTGGCATCCGGCCTCCTGAGGCCACAGGAAGATTTTAATTTGCATTTTTCTAAAAACTAGTTCATTTGAGCACCTTTTCATATGTTTGTTAGTTTATCATTACCATCCTTTGTGATTTGTGTGGTTAAGTCTTTTACCCATAATCACAAAATATTTTTTAGAGATTAAATTTAAGCAGATAGGTAGCACTGACCCCAAGTTTGGCTTAGATGCCTGCTTCTCCTCTGTATTTTCATAGAACTGATGCATAGTTTTATATGGTGGTTATCTGTATCTGATTCTCCATGGTACTCTCAAAGCTCCTTGACTACAGGAATTTTGTTTCTATATCCTTGGTGCTTAGCATAGTAAGCACTCTATATGCATTTAAAAAAAAATTGAATTAAAATCATATAAACTGGAATTCTGCCAGGTTTTTTATTTATGTAAATACCTTTCATTATATTTCATTTCACAGTGGGTCATTGACTAGTATTTAAAAACTTACTTGTTTTATAAGAAATTTCATTTAATAGGTAATATTCCTTGGCAATGGCACCCCACTCCAGTACTCTTGCCTGGAAAATCCCATGGATGGAGGAGCCTGGTAGGCTGCAGTCCATGGGGTCGCAAAGAGTCAGACACGACTAAGCGACTTCACTTTGAATTTTCACTTTCTTGCATCGGAGAAGAAAATGGCAACCCACTCCAGTGTTCTTGCCTAGAGAATCCCAGGGATGGGGGAGCCTGGTGGGCTGCCATCTGTGGGGTCGCACAGAGTCGGACACGACTGAAGCAACTTAGCATTCCTTAATAATAGAAGGAATCATTGGGTCTAGTGTTATTATGCAATGTCATCAGTGACCTCTAAGTTTATTGATGCTAAACTCTGGTAAATTGTTTGATCTTTCAGTAGTATTTGACAAGGATTGATCATACTTTTCTCCTTGATATATTCATTTGGTATCCTTACTCTCTTGGTTTACTGCCTAAATTATTCTTCATTCTTTTTTAGTCTCCTTTTTTCCACAACCTCATAACGTTAGTGCTCAGGTCCTGTTCTCTTGTTTGGCTAATCTCGTGACCCTGGAGGTCATCATTTAAATTGTAACAAAAGCTAATTACTCCTAAATGTATACCTCTTGTCCAGACTTCTCTCTTGAATTCCAGATTCATAAGGCCAACTTCTTACTTGACGTTTCTACTTTGATGTCTCCACTTAGTCTCAACATGTCCAAAATTAAACTGTAATAAATCTCCTCCCAGACTTGCTCACCCACTATCACCCAGACTTTCTCTTTTCAACTGATGGCAATTCCAGTTTTTCAGTTGTTCGAACTACTGGAGATATCCTTCACTTCTGTATTTCTCTCTTATTCCCCATCCTGTTGCCTCCACCTTCAAATACCTAGAATCAGACCATTTCTCATTATCTCCCTTACTTCCCAGGTGGCTTGGATGTTAAAGAACCTGCAGCACTGATAGACATGGATTTGATTCCTGGGTCAGGAAGATCCTCTGGAGAAGGGAACGGGTACCACTCTAGTATTCTTGCCTGGAGAATTGCACGGACAGAGGAGCCTGGAGGGCTACAGTCCCTGGGATTGCAAAGAGTCAGACACGACTGAATGACTGACACACACACACCTGCTACTGCTCTGGTGAAGCATCAACTTTGACCAGAATTACGTTCCTTACCACCTAACCATCAGCCTGCTTCCACCCTCGTATCCCTATGGTGTAACCCATTTAAAATGGGAGTCATATTGTATCAGTCACTTCTCAAATCTAAGTGAAAGCCAAAGAATTTACAGTCACCTGTAAACTTTGTGATCTGCTCCCTCCCCACTCTCTTACTTTTCTGACATCACTTCCTACTTCCCTCCTTTCATTCACAACCATCCAGGCAAACTGACTTTCTTGCTGTGCCTCAAACACACCAGACAAACGCTACTTCCTGGGCAGGGTGGGGGTGTGGGGGGGTGGTCTCTGAATTGACTGGGCCTTCTTTTAGAACATTCTTCTTCCAGATATGACTAACTGCTCCCATTTCTCTGTCCTCCCATCCCATGTGTTTGCTCACATGACACTTTCTTACTGAGGCTTCCCTAACCACCTTATTCAACATTTCAAACTACTTGGGGTCTCCCTACCTACAGTCTTACTCCTGATTTTCCTTATCCTCCTCTATTCTTTTTCTCATAATATTAGTCACCTTCCCTGGTGGCTCAGAGGTTAAAGTGTCTGCCTCCAATGTGGGAGACCTGGGTTCGATCCCTGGGTCGGGAAGATCCCCTGGAGAAGGAAATGGCAATCCACTCCAGTATTCTTGCCTGGAGAATCCCATGGGCAGAGAAGCCTAGTAGGTTACAGTTCACGGGGTCGCAAAGAGTCGGACATGACTGAGCGACTTCACCTTCACCTTCACTTTCTGTAACTTACTTTTTTTTTTTAATTCCTTCAGTGAGTTTATTTTTTTAGACTCATTTTCTTTTTTTGAGAAGTATAGAACAAAATACAATTATTAGAGGACAGTTCAGTTCACTTCAGTTGCTCAGTCCTGTCCGACTCTGCAACCCCAGGAACTGCAACACGCCAGGCCTCCCTGTCCATTACAAACTACCAGAGTCCAACCTAACCCATGTCCATTGAATCGGTGATGCCATCCAACCTTCTCATCCTCTGTTGTCCCCTTCTCCTCCTGCCTTCAATCTTTCCCAGCATCAGGGTCTTTTCAAGAAATGAATCAGCTCTTCACATCAGGTGGCCAAAGTACTGGAGTTTCAGCTTCAACATCAGTCCTTCCAATGAACACCCAGGACTGATCTCCTTTAGGATGGGCTGGTTGGATCTCCTTGCAGTCCAAGGGACTCTCAAAAGAGTCTTCTCCAGTACCACAGTTCAAAAGCATCAATTCTTCTGCGCTCAGCTTTCTTTTTAGTCCAACTCTCACATCCATACATGACTACTGGTAAAACCATAGCCTTGACTAGATGGACCTTTGTTGACAAAGTAATGTCTCCGCTTTTTAATATGCTATCTAGGTTGGTCATAACTTTCCTTCCAAGGAGTAAGCATCTTTTAATTTCATGGCTGCAGTCACCATCTGCAGTGTGGAGCCCCCCAAAACAAAGTCAGCCACTGTTTCCACTGTTTCCCCATCTATTTGCCATGAAGTGATGGGACTGGATGCCATGATCTTCGTTTTCTGAATGTTGAGCTTTAAGCCAACTTTTTCACTCTCCTCTTTCACTTTCATCAAGAGGTTCTTTAGTTCTTCTTCACTGTCTGCCATTAGAGGACAACTGCTCTACAATATTGTGTTGGCCTCTGCCACACATCAGCACAAATCAACTACAGGTATACATATTATGTTTATTGTTTAATGTCTCTCTTCCACTGTTTAATCTATGAGGACAGAGATCTTTGTTTCTGATATGCCCAAAGCAGCGGGAATATCACTGGGTATAAAGTAGATAGACAAACATATTTGCTAAATGAATGATTGAATATCTGACTTTCTGGGGGAAAAAAAATATCTACACTTTGAAGAATTTTATTAGACAAAAAGTTTTATTTGAAAAAATATGAGAAATTTTAAAAAATGCCAATGTTCTTCTTTTATCCCTTAATTGATGAATTAGGATCCATGAAAACACCATAAAATTTACATAAAAAGTTAATAAGTATCATTCAAATAACCTCTTCAGGGCAGTCTTTTTAATAAAACTGGCATTTCTGTATAAATGGAATTTTTTATAATGATATGCAGTATAGTAGAATTTAATGCATACTTTACATTTTAAAATAACCATGTAACAGTGTGTTGAGTGGGACCTTTTTATCTTGTTCCCGATTTGCAGCTAAGGCCCCAAGCTGAGGACAAAAGACTTTGAGTAACTAATTTTCTATATTTGGATAGCTATGAATAATCTACTAGCCACTGGGGCCAGAAGCTTGCCTGCAGAGACTGCTTAGAGGAACCATTCCTGAAGAACTGGCATTTTCCACCCTATTCCAATATGAGAATAGAATTCAGCAGAGCAGAAATGCATAGTTTATAATGAGAAACGATTCCCTCCCTCCCAAATTTCTCTTAGTTCCCCAAAGAACCACTTGTAAAGAGTATGGGGTACTTTCAAGTTGGGAAGGGGGTCATTCATTGTTTGGTTGAACATTTGTTTCTCCGTGGACTTGTTGATCTGCTTTTTTTTTTTTTTTTTTGCTGGAGCAGGACTAAAGGGAATTGATGGTAGTGGGGGGTGGGGCAGAGGATACTGTTTAATCTGTTTAATATGGTCACTTCATAGAGTAGCTGTGCAGAACCTATTTTTCCCTTGTCCTGCTCAGGTCAGGAAGGGTAGAGGGACCTCAGCAGTGGAAGAGGACAGATAGTTACTGTCTGCTGCTGCTGCTGCTGCTAAGTCGCTTCAGTCGTGCCTGACTCTATGTGACCCCATAGACGGCAGCCCACCAGGCTCCCCCGTCCCTGGGATTCTCCAGGCAAGAACAACGGAGTGGATTGCCACTTCCTTCTCCAATGCATGAAAGTGAAAAGTGAAAGTGAAGTCTCTCAGTCATGTCTGACTAAGCGACCCCATGGACTGCAGCCTACCAGGCTCTTCCGTCTATGGGATTCTCCAGGCAAGAATACTGGAGTGGGGTGCCACTGCCTTCTAGATCAGGTAAATGTCCATGAAGGATCTTCTGAAGAGCCTGTTTAATCACTCTAAGCGACCCCATGGACTGCAGCCTACCAGGCTCTTCCGTCTATGGGATTCTCCAGGCAAGAATACTGGAGTGGGGTGCCACTGCCTTCTAGATCAGGTAAATGTCCATGAAGGATCTTCTGAAGAGCCTGTTTAATCACTCATAAAGGAGCTAGCAGCTACATGCCTGCCATTTGCAGGAGCAGTGACACCCAGTCAGTGTCAGCCAGAGGAGCAACAGCAGACGACAAGGAGAGGACTGTGACTGCATACAGTTAGGTAAGGAGAAGGGCTTCTTTCCTATTTCCAGTTTTTAAGCCATGGGCTTCTGGAAGTAGTAGTGAGAGGCAGGTTTCTCTGAGCAAGACAATGCTTCTTGTCTCCATTCTAAGCTGCAGAGAGTGTGGGTTGAACTACAGGGGAAAAGAGCTTCAAATTAATTTTGAGCCTGAAATCTTCAAAATGGCAAAAATAATATAAGATTGAGTCTTAATTATCTGAAGGTTCAAATTCTAATAACTGAAAGCATCTAAGAAGTATAGAATGGAACCAAATTGTTTTTAAGGATCTGTAATATATCAGTTCGGAAAAGGCAATGGCATCTCACTCCAGTACTCTTGCCTGGGAAATCCCATAGACAGGGGAGCCTGGCGGGACTCCAGTACTCTTGCCTGGAAACTCCCATGGATGGAGGAGCCTGGTAGGCTGCAGTCCATGGGGTCGCTGAGTCAGACACGACTGAGCGACTTCACTTTCACTTTTCACTTTCATGCATTGGAGAAGGAAATGGCAACCCACTCCAGTGTACTTGCCTGGAGAATCCCAGGGATGGCGGAGCCCAGTGGGCTGCCGTCTATGGGGTCACACAGAGTCGGACACGACTGAAGTGACTTAGCAGCAGCAGCAGTAGCAGCAATATATCAGTTGTGGGCTTTCTTGGTGGCTTAGTGGTAAAGAACCCACCTGCCAATGCAGGAGATGCAGGTTCAATCCCTAATTCTGGAAGGTCCCCTGGAGAAGAAATGGCAACCCACTTCAGTATTCTTGCCTGGGAAATCCCATAGACAGGGGAGCCGGGCAGGCTACAGTCCATGGGGTCACAAAGAGGTTGGACATGACTTGTTGACTAAACATCAACAGTAGCAACAATACATCACTTAGGTATTACAGCATAATAAAGCATAATAAAGCTTAGTGGCTTAAAACAACCACCATTTATTATTTCTCAAATATCTACCAATTGGCCGGACTATTCTGCTAATCTATGGCGGGCTCAGCTGATATCCACAGGGCTTACTCAGGTATATGCTAGATTGGCCAAAATGTTCCATTGGTTTTTTCCATAACATCTCATGGAAAAACCCAATGACAGTGTGGAAAGGCACTGCTGAAGGACAGCGATATAGGGAGGCATAAAAAATTGGGCTCACTAAGGGTCACAAAGAGTCGGATATGACTGAGCAACTGAACAACAACAACAAAGGCAACACTTACCGATTGAGAAAGAAGACTGCACGCAGGAGTGCTAAGAGCAGTTACCGGGAAAAATGAATCCATTTCATAGTTCTGCTCTGAGAAGTAGACCCCTTAATCATTGCTTATAATTAATTTGAACTACATAGGCTCTTAAGACAGAGACTGTTTCTTCTATATATTCTTTCTAATGTATGAGTTTAGCCCAATCTTTACATATTTAAAGATTGATTTTACTCCAGCCTTTAAAGTCATTGTTTAAAGATTCTGATGTTTTAATTCGGGAGGTCACACTGAATTTGAATATATGTAATCTACACAATAGATCGGTAGATAGTATCTAAATTTCATATACAGAAAATGTATGGAATTTGGACGTGAATGGCAGAAGGTATAACAAGGAAAGTTATAAGAGGTTGCCTCTGGGTAGGCTGACCAGAGAATGGGGAGGAGTAAAAAGGGGGTTGTTGATTTTTGTTATAACTGCTTTTTAGTACAGTTTGACTTTTTAAATTATGTACTAAATTATTTTGATTAAAATGAGTAAAATTTTTTTCTAAAGAGGAAAGTCCATTTTCAAAGCACCATCATTGGTGTTTACATCATTGTGGTGTTATTTACATATAATATCTCATATAATATAACATCTCATTTAATTTAATCCCACAACATCTTTATGAGTTAGCAGTTATCGTATCTACTTCAGATGAGGCATGGGGGCCTAGAGAAGTTAAGTGACTTGTTCAAGGTTACCTGGTCTTTTTGTAAAAGGCAGTGTCAGGGTTGGGACCAGCCTGTGTCTGCTTCATAAGACTATGGACTTAACCCTCTGCTGCTGCTACTGCTAAGTCACTTCAGTTGTGTCCGACTCTGTGTGACCCCATAGATGGCAGCCTACCAGGCTCCGCCGTCCCTGGGATTCTCCAGGCAAGAACACTGGGGTGGGTTGCCATGTCCTTCTCCAGTGCATGAAAGTGAAAAGTGAAAGTGAAGTCACTGAGTCGTGTCCAACTCTCAGCGACCCCATGGACTGCAGCACACCAGGCTCCTCTGTCCATGGGATTTTCCAGGCAAGAGTACTGAACTTAACCCTCAATTTGCAGTTTAATACTGAATTCGTCTAACTCAGTTAGAAGCTAAAGTTTAATCTGCTCTATACCAGAGGCGCATGTTATTTTGTAGCTGAGAAAAGAGAACTGGGCTATATATATTTTTCTTCCTACTTTGAAATTTTAGTTGCTTCTTAAAAACACCTAGGCTTGATATGGAAACATAGCAGTTGAGCAAATTCTTCCAGTGAGAATATGATGACTATCTGGCAAGTCTAAATTTGCTCTGAGGAAAAAGCTTTTATTTAATAAATTCAGTATTAGATGCATGCATTTTAGATATTGGATTATAATAACACCTATATTTAGATTTTTATTAAAAGGTCTATTTGTAATAAAGAAAAGCATTTATAGTTAGGAGTTTGATTAAGATGAACTGTTTTGTTTTCATGAATTTTTCAAGTTATCAGTATCCAGGTGTATTAGTTTTAGGTGTTAAATTTGGTACAAACTTCATATACCAATTGCCCGTAACAGTTGCTGTACATATTTATTGCAAAATGTCATTGAAAAGACAGATTTAATGTATTAGTTTAGTATACATGGTGATTTAAAGATTAGAATATGTTAAATAAACTGTTAGAAATTATAAATAAACTAAAATGAGTAAAATTATCCTTAAATTGTTAGACAAGTCTTCACATTTAATGTTACATTAATGAGTTTTGTACAGAGACTGTTTAGAATAAAATCTCTTTTTCATCAGATATTGCACATATGCCTTCACTGTTTGCTTTTCTTCAAAGTAAAACTTAATGAAACAGCTAATAAAACCCAATTTTGCCCCTGATTCTCAAAAGAGGCAAGCCCTTGAAGTGCACCCACTGTTTATTCTTTTGCACTGGTTTTTGCTACTTTTCAGCATGTAAATTTTCCTGTAATGGAAAACAGTCAAAGCTATTAAACCGTTTCTTCCAAGTTTTATAAACCCAGTGTTTATTTCTTATTTGTAAAGCAATTGCACAATGGAAACATGCTTTGCACACATACAGAGATGTTTTGTTTGGTCTCAGATCTTCATGTTCACCTCCTGCTGACTTCAGGAGGGTGTAGCGCATGTGCATTTAAATGGATCTTTATTATGTAAATAATCAAGAACCAGACTATGGGTTTTAACTACCCTAAAAAAATGAGAGGTTTCAAAATGGAAGGCATATGTAAAACACCTAGACTGTGTTACTCTCATAAACCTGAAAGTATATTCGATTAGTGAATATCTTATGAAAAAGGATCATCTTCTATGAATTAGAAATCTTTAGATGGCAGATGTGTATATGCTGTGTATATGCCCCAAGTGGCTTTCTCACTAACCATAGCATATGGCATTCTCTATCGTGCATCTTTATGGGGAAGGTTGTTTGACTCTGGTGATAGGATGGAGGTAGATATTTGGGTTGGGATAAGAGAGGCAATGCTACTCATTGTGGTCCTATATTGGCACCAATGCAAGGAGATAAGTAAAGAAATTGAAAACAAGTATTTAGAAACTTGTGAGTAATTTGACAGAGTAATTTTATATCTGTCAAATATAATTTTTAAAAAAGATACTGATTATGGGAGAGGCTATGCATAAGTGGGGGCAGGGGATTTACGGGAAATCTCTGTACCTTCATTTCAAATTTGCTGTGAACCAAAAAGTACTCTAAAAAATAGTTCTTCTTCTTCTTTTTTTTTTTTAATTGGGGCTCATATTTTGTATGCTTTGGATTTTTCAATTTAATTTTTTTTTCCTGGTAATTCATTTTTAGTGTTTTTCACAAAAGTATGTCTATGACAGATTGGAAATAAAAATCCTGATCTTTCACCACAGATGGTTTGAAAAGCATTTGGTCTAAGATGAGATTTTCAAATGTTGATTTATGTCCTTTTGCCCCATTATGTAACATTAGATATTAAAATATGAATAAAAAGTAATTCCCATACCCTAACAAAAAAGCTTGATGACATCGAATGGTTAATGAGCTAAGTGCTGCAAAGTGGACCCTGTAGTGGAAATACCCTTTAAATCTTATTTAATTTTGGTTGTACCGGGTCTTTGTTGTGGCCTGTGGGCTTCTCATTGACGTGGCTTCTCTTGTTGAGGAGCACAGGCTCTAGGCACATGGGCTTCAGTAGCTGTGGCTCGCGAGCCTTAGTTGCTCCACAGCGTGTGGAATCTTCATGGGCCAGAGATTGAACCCAAGTCCTCTGCACTGGCAGGAGGATTTTTATCCACTGTACCACCAGGGAAGTCCTGAAGTGGAGATATTCTGATTCCTATGAAGAGCAGGTCCTTATGCTTTAGTGACCATTGACTGAAAGTTGGTGTTGATATTCTCATAAGAAAATCTAATAAGGAAAACCTGACTAGAGTCTTGTGTCCAAATGGAAGTAGGCCCTTGCCAAAATATATTTTTAAAGATTAGGGTAGATTTGGACTTCCTTCGTGGTCCAGTGGTTAACACTCTGTGTTTCCGTTGTAGGGGTCACAGGTTCTTTCTATCCCTGGTTGGGGAACTAAGATTTGTATGCCCTGTTCAGTTCAGTCACTCAGTCGTGTTTGACTCTTTGTGACCCCATGGACTGCAGCATGCCAGGCTTCCCTGTCCATCACCAGCTTCCGGAGCTTGCTCAGACTCATGTCCGTCAAGTCAGTAATGCCATCCAACCATCTCATCCTCGTCGTCCCCTTCTCCTCCTGCCTTCAATCTTTCCCAGCAGGGTCCTTTCCAAAGAATCAGTTCTTCACATCAGGTGGCCAAAGTATTGGAGTTTCAGCTTCAGCATCAGTCCTTCCAATGAATACCCAGGACTGATTTCCTTTAGGATTGACTGGTTTGATCTCCTTGCAGTCCAAGGAACTCTCGAGAGTCTTCTCCAATATATCATTTCAAAAGCATCAATTCCTCAGTGCTCAGCTTTTCTTTATGGTACAACTCTCATATCCATACATGACTACCGGAAAAACCATAGTTTTGACTAGGTGGACCTTTGTTGGCAAAGTTATGTCTCTGCTTTCAATATGCTGTCCAGGTTGGTCATAGCTTTTCTTCCAAAGAGCAAGTGTCTTAATTTCATGGCTGCAGTCACCATTTGCAGAGGTTTTTGGAGCCCCCCAGAATAAAGTCTCTTACTGTTTCCACTGTTTCCCTATCTATTTGTCATGAAGTGATGGGACCAGATGCCATGATCTTACTTTTCTGAATGTTGAAGTTTAAGCCAACTTTTTCACTCTGCTGGTTGACCTTTATCAAGAGGCTCTTTAGTTCTTTGTTTTCTGCTGTAAGGATGGTGTCATCTGCTTATCTGAGGTTATTGATATTTTTCTGGCAGTCTTGATTCCAGCTTGTGCTTCATTCAACCCAGCATTTCGCATGATGTACTCTGTAAATGAGTTAAATAAGCAGGGTGACAATATACAGCCTTGGCATACTCCTTTTCCTATTTGGAACCAGTCTGTTGTTCCATGTCCAGTTCTAACAGTTGCTTCTTGACCTGCATACAGATTGCTCAGGAGGCAGATAAAATGGTCTGGTATTCCCATCTCTATAAGAATTTTCCACAGTCTGTTGTGATCCACACAGTCAAAGGCTTTGGCATATTCAGGAAAGCAGAAATGGATATTTTTCTGGCGCTCTCTTGCTTTTCTGATGATCCAGTGGACGTTGACAATTTGATCTCAGGTTCCTCTGCCTATGCTCTGTAGCATGCCTCCCACCTTCCAAAAAAAAAAAAAAAAAAAAGAAAAATCACAGTATGTTTTAGGTGGAGGAAAGGAAAGAACAGAGAAAGTTGAGTTATGTAGTTTGCGGCAATTTTGATGGATCAGAAACTTTGGACCACGGTGACAGGGTATAATGTGGGCCTGGACAACAAAGAAGAGGTAGTAATGGAAGAGCATCAGTTGACAAGTTTCATTTACTTCTCACTTTTACTTAGTGTGTCTTGGTGCTACTAAAAATCAATTTGAGGCATGCCTCTTTTTATGCATTTTATTCATTGCTGATACCTGGACAAGCAATCAGAATATAAAGTTCAGATTTATGTGTTATATGGCCTCAAGTCGTAAAAGTGTTCATAGGTCACAGAAATAGGGATTTACAGTTAGAAGGTCATATCATTCACCTTGTTACAAATACCGTTTCTGTTAAGGTTGCTTATGATGCCTTAGTTTTTGGTAGCAACTCTCTGGGTCCTGCCGTTGAGAGTGGGGTGTGCCATAAGGGAGATGTCCTGAGCATAGCATGCTGGTTGAGCTGAGATGAGGCTTACCTAGAGGACTGTCCAAGAATATGCTGAGTTTGGTGGGGAGATAAACGGATACAGGAGAAAGCTGAAAGTTGACTTACTAGATCAGAGCCTCCTAGTTGCCATGCCATGTACATCGCTGTGCCCTGCACAGGCTACGGGTTAACTCAAGATAGTACGGTCATTGTGTTTTGTACACTTGTTCAGAAATTTATAGTAATTAAAATGACATTTGAGTTCCATTTGAATAGCTCCCTATGTAAACTCTATAAATTCACTAATTATTTTGGACTGAAAAGCTTTAGGTGTGGTACTTGTGGCCTGGAAGTTCTCTGTAGTATCCACATCACATTATACATACCCTTGACGTTAGACCTGGAGTCATTCCAGTATGTCTGATTATAAGCTTGTGATATATTTATTAGTAAGCTTTTAAAAATTCTTAAAATTGTGATAAATAACAAAAGTATATAAAACATAAAGTATACCATTTTTAGCATTTACATTAAAGTATTTTTAAATTATGGGAAAAAATATTAACCCATTTTTAAGTCGCCCAGAACAGTACAAAAAAGATAATGACCCAAATAATCACAATGATGTGATCACTCACCTAGAGCCTGACATCCTGGAATGTGAAGTCAAGTGGGCCTTAGGAAGTATCACTACAAACAAACCTACTGGAAGTGATGGAATTCCAGTTGAGCTATTTCAAATCCTAAAAGATGATGCTGTGAAAGTGCTGCACTC
>SJYX01001228.1:23471-43356 GCA_006410675.1 Oreotragus oreotragus | reverse complement strand
GCTACTGTTTCCTTTTCCTCAATATCTACTATTTCTACCGGTCTCTTTTGCCAAAAATGGCATTTCAGAAGATATAAGAGGGAACAAGAGCTGATTATTGCCAAGATAACCACAGAGAATACCACCCATCTAGGCCACACACTCTCTAGAACACAGGCAGAAAATTTGCTTTTCATTTCTTTCTATTTGATAAAGATAGATCTACAAAGATATGATCCAGTGTGTGTGGATCAGTTCATTATTTGGAAATGTCACTTGGATGGTGGCCACCCTGTCAGAGTGGCTGGGTCATCCGAAGGTCACAGAGAGGTGTAGCTCTTTCTCCTGCGTCACAGTTCGGAGGAAGGGCAGGGGCACAGAGAGGGGACCCCTGTGCTGGAGGCCTGCGGCAGGCCACCGCCCCCCCTCACCTCCCGTCATGGGCAACTCCAGATGGTAACCATTTCACCTTTTCCCAGTTAGGTTTGGAACTGAACCCGTGTCAGCATCTCTTCCCCGCCCCCACTACTCTGTAATGGGATTGCTCAGGGTCAGCTCCTGCCACTGACTTTTCTCTGTGGTCCTCCTAAGCCCTAACCGTGATGCCCAGGCTTTTAGTCAAGGAGCCGTGGACACCCTGTGCTGACACAGAGCAAACGGATGTCAGAGGAAGAAGACGGTGTAGCCTGCTTTTTGTCATTAAAAATTGTTTTTCTGACTACAAGAATTGAGAATATAAAATAAAAGGGTGCAAAAAATATATAAAAGCAAAATAAAGTCACTCATTATCCTACTATTCAGAAAAACAACAATAGCAACAAAGATACTCTTACTATCTGATGTCACTTTTCCAGTCTTTTTTCCCCAGGCTTTTAAAAAGTGCAATATATACAGTATGTGTTTTCTTTTGTTCTTTCTTTACCCCTGCAAAATTCGGATCATATAACCACTAGATCTCAGTAAATGCTCTAAAAAACCTTCCCTAGTTTATGAAGTGGTTTTAATTGCTGCAGCAAAAGTGATATTTAGACAAGGAAGTTGAGAACTCAGTCTAATGTGGGCTAGGACAGTGCAGATGGGAGAGAAAACAGGTACAGCCTGGCTTCTGAGCCCAGCAAACCTGGCATATCCCACAGTGGCCCTCAGCTTACTAGCCCTGTGACCTACCAAGATGCACAAGCCCCCTAACCCACAGCTTTCTACCTAGTGTATTTGCAATGATTAGTTCCTGTCTAACAAATATGTAAAAGCACAAATAATGTTAGTACCCTCCTCTTTCTAAGTGACAATGTGATTCCCAAAGAGACTTCTATCCCTTCCTCTGGGTAAACATTTTATTCTTAAGAAATTAAGGTCAGTTCACAGGATAATAACTAACGATATTAGTCTACTCAGGTTGTCATCACAAAATACCACACACCGGTGGCTTAAACAACAGAAATTAATTTCTTTCACTTCTGGACACCTTCCATGACCAACTTCTGGACACAGCTGTTTTGGGTTTTGGTGAGGGCTCTCATCCTGGCTTCTAGATGCCACATTCTCTCTGTGCCTTCACATGGCAGGGAGAGAGAGAAAGCACGAACTCTCTGATGTCTCTTTTTGTAATGACACTGATCCTATCACATCTGGGCCCCACCTTTATGGCCTCCTTTAACCAAAGTTACTTACTTATTGGGCTTTCCCTGCAATGCAGGAGACCCTGGTTCGATTTCTGGATCAGGAAGATCCACTGGAGAAGAGAAAGGCTACCCACTCCAGTGTTCTTGGGCTTTCCTTGTGACTCACCTGGTAAAGAATCTGCCTGCAATGTGGGAGACCTGGGTTTGATCCCTGGGTTGGGAAGATCCGCTGGAGAAGAGAAAGGCTACCCATTCCAGTGTTCTGACCTGGAGAATTCCATGGACTGTATAGTCCAGGGGGTTGCAAAGAGTTGGACACAATTGAGCTGACTGTGGCTCAGATCATGAACTCCTTATTGCCAAATTCAGACTTATACTGAAGAAAGTAGGGACAACCACTAGACCATTCAGGCATGACTTAAATTCCTTATAATTGTACAGTGGAAGTGACAAATAGATCTGATAGACAAAGTGTCTGAAGAACTATGGATAGAGGTTCTTGACTTTGTACAGGAGGCACTGATCAAGACCATCCTCAAAATAAGAAATGCAAAAAGGCAAAATGGTTGTCTGAGAAGGCCTTACAGATAGCTGAGAAAATAAGAGAAGCTAAAAGCAAAGGAGAAAAGGAAAGATATATCCATTTGAATGCAGAATTCCAAAGAATAGCAAACAGACATAAGAAAGACTTCCTCAGTGATCAATGCAAAGAAATAGAGGAAAACAATAGAATGGGAAAGACTAGAGATATCTTTAAGACAATCAGAGATACCAAGGGAACTTTTCATGCAAAGATGGGCATGATAAAGGACGGAAATGGTGTGGACCTAACAGAAGCAGAAGATATTAAGAAGAGGTGGCAAGAATACAAAAAAGGTCTTCATGCCCCAGATAATCACGATGATGTGATCACTCACCTAGAGCCAGACATCCTGGAATGTGCAGTCAAGTGGGCCTTAGGAAGCATCACTATGAACAAAGCTAGTGGAGGTCATGGAATTCCATTTGAGCTATTTCAGATCCTAAAAGATGATGCTGTGAAAGTGCTGCACTCAATATGCCAGCAAATCTGGAAAACTCAGGAGCAGCTACAGGATGGGATAAGGTCAGTTTTCATTCCAATCCCAAAGAAAGGCAATACCAAAGAATGCTCAAACTACTGCACAATTGCACTCATCTCACACACTAGTAAAGTAATGCTCAAAATTCTCCAAGCTAAGCTTCAACAGTGTGCGAACCATGCACTTCCAGATGTTCAAGCTGGATTTAGAAAAGGCAGAGGAACCAGGGATCAAATTGCCAATATCCTCCGGATCATCAAAAAAGCAAGAGAGTTCCATAAAAACATCTGCTTCTGCTTTACTGACTATGCCAAAGCCTTTGATTGTGTGGATCACAATAAACTGGAAAATTCTTCAAGAGATGGGAATACCAGACCACCTGATCTGCCTGCTGAGAAATCTGTATGCAGGTCAGGAAGCAACAGTTAGAACTGGAACAACAGACTGGTTCCAAATAGGGAAAGGAGTATTTCAAGGCTGTATATTGTCACCCTGCTTATTTAACTCATATGCAGAGTATATCATGAGAAATACTGGACTAAATGAAGCACAAGCTGGAATCAAGATTGCCAGGAGAAATATCAATAACCTCAGATATGCAGATGGCACCACACTTATGGCAGAAAGTGAAGAAGAACTAAAGAGTCTCTTGATGAGAGTGACAGAGGAGAGTGAAAAAACCTGTCTCTTATACACATCTATACAGATGTAAAATATATAATGAATGCATGCACAATGTATTCATTGTACACACACACACACATACACGTGTGTATCCCCTCCCTGGGTAGCACAGAGCTGTTCACATAACAGATGCTCAATAATAGTTGCTGAAGAAGCAAATAGATAAACAGAATAGGATCTCTGCTTTCTAAGAGTTACTGAAACTAGAGGCAAAGATAGACAGAGTTACAAAAAGGCAAAGGCTTTTAGGACAGATGTAAATCCTTCTAGAAGTTCTGCCCTGTTCAGGTCACTGCCCCCTGGGAAAAATACAACAGGCTTTTCACTTTCTAATCAGCCGGATCACCTCCAGAATATTCTAGCATTTATAGGAATCTTTCATTCACCATCATTTTCTCTCAAGAAATCCTAGCTCTCTACTGTTCACAACTTTTCATTATGAAACAGAGAAATAGAGTTGGGTGTGTGTGTTGAGGAGGGGGGTGGGAACGCTACTGTTTCCTTTTCCTCAATATCTACTATTTCTCCCGGTCTCTTTTGCCAAAAATGGCATTTCAGAAGATATAAGAGGGAACAAGAGCTGATTATTGCCAAGATAACCACAGAGAATACCACCCATCTAGGCCACACACTCTCTAGAACACAGGCAGAAAATTTGCTTTTCATTTCTTTCTATTTGATAAAGATAGATCTACAAAGATATGATCCAGTGTGTGTGGATCAGTTCATTATTTGGAAATGTCACTTGGATGGTGGCCACCCTGTCAGAGTGGCTGGGTCATCCGAAGGTCACAGAGAGGTGTAGCTCTTTCTCCTGCGTCACAGTTCGGAGGAAGGGCAGGGGCACAGAGAGGGGACCCCTGTGCTGGAGGCCTGCGGCAGGCCACCGCCCCCCCTCACCTCCCGTCATGGGCAACTCCAGATGGTAACCATTTCACCTTTTCCCAGTTAGGTTTGGAACTGAACCCGTGTCAGCATCTCTTCCCCGCCCCCACTACTCTGTAATGGGATTGCTCAGGGTCAGCTCCTGCCACTGACTTTTCTCTGTGGTCCTCCTAAGCCCTAACCATGATGCCCAGGCTTTTAGTCAAGGAGCCGTGGACACCCTGTGCTGACACAGAGCAAACGGATGTCAGAGGAAGAAGACGGTGTAGCCTGCTTTTTGTCATTAAAAATTGTTTTTCTGACTACAAGAATTGAGAATATAAAATAAAAGGGTCCAAAAAATATATAAAAGCAAAATAAAGTCACTCATTATCCTACTATTCAGAAAAACAACAATAGCAACAAAGATACTCTTACTATCTGATGTCACTTTTCCAGTCTTTTTTCCCCAGGCTTTTAAAAAGTGCAATATATACAGTATGTGTTTTCTTTTGTTCTTTCTTTACCCCTGCAAAATTCGGATCATATAACCACTAGATCTCAGTAAATGCTCTAAAAAACCTTCCCTAGTTTATGAAGTGGTTTTAATTGCTGCAGCAAAAGTGATATTTAGACAAGGAAGTTGAGAACTCAGTCTAATGTGGGCTAGGACAGTGCAGATGGGAGAGAAAACAGGTACAGCCTGGCTTCTGAGCCCAGCAAACCTGGCATATCCCACAGTGGCCCTCAGCTTACTAGCCCTGTGACCTACCAAGATGCACAAGCCCCCTAACCCACAGCTTTCTACCTAGTGTATTTGCAATGATTAGTTCCTGTCTAACAAATATGTAAAAGCACAAATAATGTTAGTACCCTCCTCTTTCTAAGTGACAATGTGATTCCCAAAGAGACTTCTATCCCTTCCTCTGGGTAAACATTTTATTCTTAAGAAATTAAGGTCAGTTCACAGGATAATAACTAACGATATTAGTCTACTCAGGTTGTCATCACAAAATACCACACACCGGTGGCTTAAACAACAGAAATTAATTTCTTTCACTTCTGGACACCTTCCATGACCAACTTCTGGACACAGCTGTTTTGGGTTTTGGTGAGGGCTCTCATCCTGGCTTCTAGATGCCACATTCTCTCTGTGCCTTCACATGGCAGGGAGAGAGAGAAAGCACGAACTCTCTGATGTCTCTTTTTGTAATGACACTGATCCTATCACATCTGGGCCCCACCTTTATGGCCTCCTTTAACCAAAGTTACTTACTTATTGGGCTTTCCCTGCAATGCAGGAGACCCTGGTTCGATTTCTGGATCAGGAAGATCCACTGGAGAAGAGAAAGGCTACCCACTCCAGTGTTCTTGGGCTTTCCTTGTGACTCACCTGGTAAAGAATCTGCCTGCAATGTGGGAGACCTGGGTTTGATCCCTGGGTTGGGAAGATCCGCTGGAGAAGAGAAAGGCTACCCATTCCAGTGTTCTGACCTGGAGAATTCCATGGACTGTATAGTCCAGGGGGTTGCAAAGAGTTGGACACAATTGAGCTGACTGTGGCTCAGATCATGAACTCCTTATTGCCAAATTCAGACTTATACTGAAGAAAGTAGGGACAACCACTAGACCATTCAGGCATGACTTAAATTCCTTATAATTGTACAGTGGAAGTGACAAATAGATCTGATAGACAAAGTGTCTGAAGAACTATGGATAGAGGTTCTTGACTTTGTACAGGAGGCACTGATCAAGACCATCCTCAAAATAAGAAATGCAAAAAGGCAAAATGGTTGTCTGAGAAGGCCTTACAGATAGCTGAGAAAATAAGAGAAGCTAAAAGCAAAGGAGAAAAGGAAAGATATATCCATTTGAATGCAGAATTCCAAAGAATAGCAAACAGACATAAGAAAGACTTCCTCAGTGATCAATGCAAAGAAATAGAGGAAAACAATAGAATGGGAAAGACTAGAGATATCTTTAAGACAATCAGAGATACCAAGGGAACTTTTCATGCAAAGATGGGCATGATAAAGGACGGAAATGGTGTGGACCTAACAGAAGCAGAAGATATTAAGAAGAGGTGGCAAGAATACAAAAAAGGTCTTCATGCCCCAGATAATCACGATGATGTGATCACTCACCTAGAGCCAGACATCCTGGAATGTGCAGTCAAGTGGGCCTTAGGAAGCATCACTATGAACAAAGCTAGTGGAGGTCATGGAATTCCATTTGAGCTATTTCAGATCCTAAAAGATGATGCTGTGAAAGTGCTGCACTCAATATGCCAGCAAATCTGGAAAACTCAGGAGCAGCTACAGGATGGGATAAGGTCAGTTTTCATTCCAATCCCAAAGAAAGGCAATACCAAAGAATGCTCAAACTACTGCACAATTGCACTCATCTCACACACTAGTAAAGTAATGCTCAAAATTCTCCAAGCTAAGCTTCAACAGTGTGCGAACCATGCACTTCCAGATGTTCAAGCTGGATTTAGAAAAGGCAGAGGAACCAGGGATCAAATTGCCAATATCCTCCGGATCATCAAAAAAGCAAGAGAGTTCCATAAAAACATCTGCTTCTGCTTTACTGACTATGCCAAAGCCTTTGATTGTGTGGATCACAATAAACTGGAAAATTCTTCAAGAGATGGGAATACCAGACCACCTGATCTGCCTGCTGAGAAATCTGTATGCAGGTCAGGAAGCAACAGTTAGAACTGGAACAACAGACTGGTTCCAAATAGGGAAAGGAGTATTTCAAGGCTGTATATTGTCACCCTGCTTATTTAACTCATATGCAGAGTATATCATGAGAAATACTGGACTAAATGAAGCACAAGCTGGAATCAAGATTGCCAGGAGAAATATCAATAACCTCAGATATGCAGATGGCACCACACTTATGGCAGAAAGTGAAGAAGAACTAAAGAGTCTCTTGATGAGAGTGACAGAGGAGAGTGAAAAAACTGGCTTAAAATTCACCATTCAGAAGACTACGATCATGGCATCTGGTTCCATCATTTCATGTCAAATAGATGGGGAAACAGTGGAAATAGTGAGAGACTTTATTTTGGGGGGCTCAAAAATCACCACAGATTGTGACTGAAGCCATGAAATTAAAAGATGCTTGCTCCTTGGAAGAAAAGTTATGACCAACCTGGACAGCATATTAAAAAGCAGACACATTACTTTGCTGACAAAGGTCCATCTAGTGAAAGCTATTGTTTTTTCAGTAGTCATGTACAGAAGTGAGAGTTGAACTGTAAAGAAAGCTGAGCACAGAAGAACTGATGCTTTTGAACTGTGGTGCTGGAGAAGACTCTTGAGAGTCCCTTGGACTGCAAGGAGAACCAATCACTCCATCCTAAAGGAAATCAGTCCTGAATATTCATTGGAAGGTCTGATACTGAAGCTGAAACTTCAATACTTAGGCTCCCTGATGCGAAGAACTGACTCACTGGAAAAGACCCTGATGCTGGGAAAGATTGAAGATGGGAGGAGAAGGGGCCAACAGAGGATGAGATGGTTAGATGGCATCACCAACTCAATGGACATGAGACTGAGTAAACTCAGGGAGTTGGTGATGGGCAGGGAGACCTGGAGTGCTTTAGCTCATGGGGTTGCAAAATGTTGGACACGACTGAGCCACTGAACATAACTGAACTGAACTGAGCAACTTTCACTTCCACTTCCACTGGTGGTAGAGAATCTGCCTGCAATGCAGGAGACCTGGGTTCGATCCCTACATTAGGAAGATCCCCTGGAGAAAGGAATAGCTACCCAGTATTCTTGCCTGGAGAATTCCATGGACAGAGGAGTCTGGTGGACTACAGTCTATGGGGTTATAAAGAGTCGATGGGACTGAGCGACTAAAACACACACTTATTTATAAGGCTTATTTCCAAATATAAGATTGGAAGTCAAGATTGCCAGGAGAAATATCAATAACCTCAGATATGCAGATGATACCACACTTATGGCAGAAAGTGAAGAGNCTTCTATGCAGAGTACATCATGAGAAATGCTGGACTGGAAGAAACACAAGCTGGAATCAAGATTGCCGGGAGAAATTTCAATAACCTCAGATATGCAGATGACACCACCTTTATGGCAGAAAGTGACGAGGAACTAAAAAGCCTCTTGATGAAAGTGAAAGAGGAGAGTGAAAAAGTTGGCTTAAAGCTCAACATTCAGAAAACAAAGATCATGGCATCTGGTCCCATCACTTCATGGGAAATAGATGGGGAAACAGTGGAAACAGTGTCAGACTTTATTTTGGGGGCTCCAAAATCACTGCAGATGGTGACTGCAGCCATGAAATTAAAAGACGCTTACTCCTTGGAAGGAACGTTATGACCAACCTAGATAGCATATTCAAAAGCAGAGACATTACTTTGCCGACTAAGGTCCATCTAGTCAAGGCTATGGTTTTTCCAGTAGTCATGTATGGGTGTGAGAGTTGGACTGTGAAGAAGGCTGAGCGCCAAAGAATTGATGCTTTTTGAACTGTGGTGTTGGAGAAGAGTCTTGAGAGTCCCTTGGACTGCAAGAAGATCCAACCAGTCCATTCTGAAGATCAGCCCTGGGATTTCTGTGGAAGGAATGATGCTAAAGCTGAAACTCCAGTACTCTGGCCACCTCATGCGAAGAGTTGACTCATTGGAAAAGACTTTGATGCTGGGAGGGATTGGGGGCAGGAGGAGAAGGGGACGACCGAGGATGAGATGGCTGAATGGCATCACTGACTCGATGGACGCGAGTATGAGTGAACTCTGGGAGTTGGTGATGGACAGGCCTGGCATGCTGCGATTCATGGGGTCGCAAAGAGTCGGACACAACTGAGCGACTGAACTGAACTGAACTGTATGCTGTCAATGAGGGAATAATCATACATAAGAAAAATGTTAACAGTTTAAGAAAATATAGAGTCAGTATATCAATAACTAAAAGAGATAGAGTTAATAGCTTAAAAATCAAAGAATGTAAATAATTGAAATGTCATAAACTTACCTGGAGTCCAACAGATGGAGGGAGATAATAATTATAAGCTTGGTTAACAATTTAATTTAAAAGGCTAATATGTGTGTTAGTTGCTCAGTCACGTCTGACTCTTTGCAACCCTGTGGACTGTACCTTGCTTGCCAGCTCCCCTGTCCATGGAATTCTTGAGGCAAGAATACTGGGGTGAGTTGCCATTTCCTTCTCCTGGGGATCTTCCCGTCCCAGGGATTGAACCGTTGTCTCCTGCATTGCAGGCAGATGCTTCACCATTTAAGCTCTGAGGGAAGCCCTAAAATGCTAATAAAAGAATTAAAATAAATATGACATAGCTAAGATTTTTAAAATAGTTCAGTTCAGTTTAGTTTAGTTACTCTGTCGTGTCTCTTTGCGACCCCATGAATTGCAGCACGCCACGCCTCCCTGTCCATCACCAACTCCCAGAGTTCACTCAGACTCATGTCCATCGAGTCATTGATAAGAGAGATATAAATTCAGGCACCTTATCTCCTGCAATGCAAGATCTGTCAAATTAAGATTATTTATATAGTCTGGAACATCTGTATATTTTCTTCCTAAGAAGAAGAATATGTAAAGTTATGAGAATACCTAAAGCAGTCATCTAGGTATGTTTGTAATATACTTGGATAATTGCTTGATTTTTAAAAAATTTTTGGAGGGTGGTCGATTTTTATATATGATCGAAGACTTTATACTAGGAATCATAATACATGCTATTATCCCATTTAAGCCTCGCTATAATGCTTTGAGGTATAAGACAATATTCCCCTTTTGTAGATAAGGAAACTGGAGGTGAAAAAGCTGTAAAGTAACTTGCCTAGGATCACACAGCTAAGTGACAGAGCTGGACTCCCACATCAGGCTTGTGTAACTCTGAAGTTCATCTTTTTGAAAGTGGTCTGTTGACTCAAATTGTTTGACTTATGTAGTGTCAAGAATTAGTAGATAAATACCGGATACATTTACTGCATTAGGAAATTAATTCTGTGAAATATCTCTGAATTGAAAAAGTTGAAAACAAATGTTCCGTATTTGTGGACACTTAAGGACAAAGAATTCACAAGAAGGCCAGGGAAGCACCAAGTTCAGAGGCCCCAGAGACATCTCACAGAAGCGACTGCCCCTTGTCCCTGGAGTATGAATAGCTGGCTGGCAGTGGACCTGGAAAGCTGGATGGGTTTGAAGAGTTCCTGGTGCTCTGTGTCCTTTCACCGCCCAGGGCCAGGCTTGCTTTTGTCATCCCAGTTGGCAGTGGGGGGTCACAGGCTGGTCTACAGGGGCTACTGAACTTACAGTTAGTACTAACTACCATTTCAAATAAACTGATCTGATGGTCTGTCAGTACATATGCTCTGTGAAAAAAGTTCTTCTGACTTGAGAACAGTTATTAATAGACCTGTTTTTAAAATACAACCTGTTTGGAGACAGACGACTTGCAATCTGTTATTTTGATTCAGCTGAACATTTCAATATTCATTTTATAGTCTCATTTCCTTTTCAGACTTATTTTCAAGAGTATTGAGATTACAGAATCCTTTTCTATGAATTTTGTTTGATGAACTAGAATCCCAGCCTCCTGTGCAGTGATCCGAGTCAGCGCCTAGAAGCACTGGAGAGAAAAGAATTCCCAGAATTTTATTCAAGCTCCTAAGAGATCCTGCTAGGTTGCCAGAATTCTGTGCAGCAGTTGAAAGGTTCTGTTTTGTTGTTCTTTCCCTTTTGGCAATTTAGTGGAGTCTCTTTTTGCCACTTAACTTTCTGATTATTCCCTTTACCCAAGTTTTACATTTGGTTATATATTATTTCTCATATCTTGTATATATGTGTACTCTCTGGATTTTTAAGATTTTTCATTCTTGTTGGTTAGTTTTCTGCACTATAAAACAGATGTTGTATACAAGAAAAAGGCCACTGAGGTAGAAAAATATTTTTTGGTGATGATAATAATAATTGTTATCTTGCTGACATCCTGTTGTCCCTGAAATCATAACTTCATAAATAGTCAAGAATAAGAATAATTGAAGGTTTGTAATTACCATTATCTCTCTTTTACTTGTTCTATGAGAAAAATTCTGACTCAGCTTAGGTGTAGGGACACTTCCAAGATTCTAAAATTTGTATAACATTTTGTTGGATTCTTCAGCAACTGTTGGATTTCTACTTTGGCATTAAATTTTATATTCAAGCATGTTAATGATAGGAAAAAAGATATCTGGGGAGTCTGTAAACTTTCTCAGTAGTAAAAATTTGTATTGTGATTGCAGTCACTTCTGACTAAAGAGCTCTATAGACTATGTTAGAGTTTTCTAATGAAGGATATTTTAGTGGCAAGAAATGAACTCTCCCCATGCCTAAGCCACCTTGAGAAGATGTGTTAATTCTAAAAAACCTAGGGCATCTCCAAATTAAAAGTTAAACAGCATAGGATACCCAAATGTGCCAGACACCAGAAATAGGACCTGGAAAGCAACTAAAACCAGAGTATCAACAACAAAGTCTTGAAATATGATCTTCCAAACTCCACTATTTACAGGATGATTTACATAATGTTTACAGATAGTTATGATAGTCTCACGTGCTGACCGCGGTAGAAAGTACACGCTCACCATCTCCTTCCTTCCTTCCTCTCTTATCATAATAATTCCAAATTCCCCCAGAGAGAAATATAATTGGCCTAGTTCATCATTTAATGAACAGCACTCATTATATTTAGAGAGCAAATGTTCTTCACTTTAATAAAGAGCTAAATTCTGAAGAGCTGAGAAAATTGAATATATTTTATGCCATTGATTTCCATTAATAGATTGAAAACGTATTCCCTCAGGATAATAGAACACTAAAATATGGACCTGAAAATTGGTTAGAAGAAGAAATTCTTATTATGTGTAGATCTGTGGTCTGTGGCGTGGTGGTAGGGTGTCAGGATTGTGTTCTTGTTACTTTTGAAATGTAGAAATACTGAGTGGGGTTCACTCATCCCGTATCATTGAAAAGGAGCATTAACTGAACCTCTTTGGATCCATTTTTAATTGTATTGACAGTTAAATTTTTTGACCTTTGAATTCCTCTGGCAGTTATACTAAATATAGCTTAGTAAATATACTAATATTTGGTATATTCTTTACCAACTGAGCTATCAGGGAAGTCCATATTCAGTTCAGTTCAGTTCATTCGCTCAGTCGTGTCTGACTCTTTGTGACCCCATGAATCGCAGCATGCCAGGCCTCCCTGTCCATCACCAACTCCTGGAGTTCACTCAGATTCATGTCCATCGAGTCAGTGATGCCATCCAGCTATCTCATCCTCTGTCATCCCCTTCTCCTCCTGCCCCCAATCCCTCCCANTTGAGCAAACTCTGGGAGATAGTGAAGGACAGGGAAGTCTGGCGTGCTGCGGTCCGTGAGGTTGCAAAGGGTTAAACACAACCTGGCAATGGAACAACAAAACAGTACTTCCTTTCCCTTGTTGTATGATATTCCAGAACATGACTACACTAGTGTATTTGTCATCTTTCATTAATGGATACTTAGGTGGTTTTCTGGGTTTTTTGCACAAGCAATGTTGCAATAAGTATCTTTGCCCTTGCTACCTAGGGCAGAGAGTAAGTGATGGGATATCAACTGAAATATTGATTTGCCATTGAGTTCCTAACCTATTTTCAAGGTCTTGGATCATTTTTATTATTTTTTCCATTGTTAAATAGTTAAACAAGATTGAGGCCCAGAGTTCTATTCTCTGACTGGAACTAGTTAACAAGCAGATCTGGCTGTTGTTTTCTTTATTGGGCAGGGTGATTCCTGGAAGCCTCTGGAAGCAAGCTGCTGCTGTTTGTTTTTTACTCTGGGCCGTTTGACTTGGAACATTTCTAAGGCTGTTCAGTTCCTGTGCATCTAAATGGACGGCTGTTTCTGAGTACAGGTTGGTTGGTGGTTTTTAAAACCTGGACACGGGCCTCTGTTTTTGGAGGACTGTGTTCTGTGTACTTGTGTTCCTCTGTACAAGGGAGCCTTATGTGCGCAGCCATTCATCACACCTCTCAAATGGGCCACAGGAGAGAAGCAATTTCCCTCCAACCCACTGGTTATTACTATAAGGCGAGGGCCTGAGCTGAAGTCAGTGAGGGAAACGTTAGTTCTACTCATTCTGCATGGTTTAGATTCCACTCTCCCATATCTCATCAGTATGAACTACCCCTCACCCTCTTCCCTGCTTAATCCTCCCTTTACTCCTCATTTCCTCGTCCAACACCATGTCTATTATTACGTACCTACCAGTCTAGGCAAAACATCGAGTAACCTGTACACTTAGATGTATGAGGAAGGGTGATGGAATATGCTAAAACTTCTTTGATGAATATAGAGTAAATTTCAACTAAACAGACCTTAAAATTAGCTGTACTTTGGACTAAGATCATTCTGGGTTCAAATCCCAGCTTTGCTTGTTCATAATAAGCAAATATTTACAATCAACCCTAAGATCTTGAGCCAGTTACTTAGACTGGTTGAGTCTCAATTTTTTCATCACTAAATGAGTATAGTAGTAGGTATCTCACTCAAGGTCATGGAAATATGAGTTTGTTGTGAGTGCTCAACCAGTGATACCCATTATCTTTATAGCAAGAGTTTAATATGAAATCCCACCAGGTTATAGACTAGTCTCTGTACTGATTTAGGTAAATCTCCTATATTGTTCTTTTAAAGCCCCATAAAAAGCTTGAATTCTCAAAGACTGACTCAGCTGGGTTTCTCATACTTTTAGGACTAATGTAAGGAAATTGATCAAACATCTTAATAAGATCATTAACAATAATCCTAGAAAGAAAGACCTTACTTAATGCTCCCAAATACTCCATTCCAGATTCGTGGGACTTGGGCATGGCCTTCTCCAGATGACAGCCAGATCTGGTCATGAAAATCCGTGGCTTCAAATTTATCCCTCCTATGCCTGTCAGCCTAGTTGATGAGATCGCCACGGATCTAGGCTTACTTCCCTCTGCAGCCTCTACTGGTTTCCTACACACAACTCAGCACACACACACATGCACATACAACACAAACTTGTATTCCATGTTCCATTCTGATTCACATTCTCTCCGTTTCTTAAACACAACCTGTTCTCGTCACCAGAACATTGAGTACACTGCTTTTGCTGTCTGGAACACATTTTCTTCAGCTTCTTGCCTAACTTCTCATTTTAAATGTCATTTTCTCTAAGTGACGTTGCTTTACTTCTGCAAAGCTGGGTCAGCCATGTCTGTGTGCACCCATCACATCTGGTGCTTAATTCCATCCAGTGCTCCTTTTGTCATTGTCATAGTCAGTTCATTGGTCTGAATCCATGTCTAAACAATAAATTCTTTGAAAACAGAAACTGTACACCATTCTTTGTCACAGCACTGCCACACAGAAGACATCCAATCCATTAATTTTTTTTTTTTTGGTCACGCCACATGGCATGTGAGATCTTAGTTCCCCAACCAGGGATCAAACCCATGCCCCCTGCAGAAGTGCAAACTGTTAACCATTGGGCCACCAAGGAAGTCTCATCCAATCTATTCTTGAATAGATGAATAAATAGATTGGACATATAGTTTTAGCATAACAATCTGGCCAATTTGTCTGAGCAGAATATTTATAAAGAGGAGTTTGGAAAGTAAGGTCAGAAAATAAGTTCATTTCAAATTTTAGAAGCTCTTAGATTTGAATTAAATTAAGAGTTTGATCTTTATCCTGTGAGCAGTGAAGAGCTATGAAAAAGTTTTAACTCTATGAAATGACATGATTAAAATGTTTACTTAGGAATGTTAATTTGGATGTGGAATGCTTGATAGAGAAAATGACTAAGAGATTACAGACAGGAGACTTGAGCTGAACCTTCAGTTTCTCACAAGGAGAAAAATACCTGAGAAAGAGTTGATGACTGTGACCCTTAAGAAGCTTTGCAGGGCTTTCCTAGTGGCTCAGCAGTAAAGAATCCACCTGCCGATGCAGGAGACACAGGATCCGGGAAGACCCCACATGCCGCACAGCAGCTAAGCCCATGCAACACAACTGTTAAGCCTGTGTCCTAGAGCCTGGGAGTTGCAGCTGAGCCCACATGCTGCAGCTACTTCAGCCCGCGCCTCTAAAGTCCATGCTCCGCAACAAGGGACGCCACTGCAACGAGTAGCCCTCGCTCACCGCAACTAGAGAAAAGCCTGTTCAGCACGAAGACCCAGCACAGTCAAAAATAAATAAGTAAATAAGATCACCAAGCAAAGAAACTTCTTAACGATAAGAACCGATTCTTGGTGGTGGTTTAGTCACTAAGTCGTGTCTGACTCTTGCGACCTCAGGCTACCGTCCATGGGATTCTCCAGGCAAGAATCCTGGGCTGGATTGCCATTTCCTTCTCCAGGATCTTCCCAGCCCAGGAATTGAACCCGGGTCTCCTGCATTGCAGGCAGAGTCTTTACCGACCGAGCTACAAGGGTAGCTTAGTCTTATTTCTTAGTCTTATTTTTACCCACTGCAACCGATACAATGGCTTACACTTCACTGATGCTTAGTAATCGTCGCTGAGTAGATGAATAAGGAATGTAAAAAAGAACAGATGCACAGGCTTTGGAAAGGAAGAGCTGATAAGGCTTGGCTGGTTGTCTCTGGAAAGGCGTCATGTAGAAAAGAGGCCCTTCGCTGGAAACAGAGGCTATGGGAAGAAGATCCAGGTTATGGAAAAGGTGACTCCAGGAATGCAACTTCTCATGGATGTTTTTCCTAGAAGGGACGGACAAAAGGCAAGTCATTCTCATAATATCCTTAGGCCTTTGCAGCGTTCATAAGATTCCCCACTCTCCTCGTCATCTTAAATGGCAGGAAGAAATTGGCCAGGTGGTTGAGTGAGTCACGTGCAGTCCTAAAGCCAGGAAAGGCCGTCCTCAGAACAGAAGCCAAGCCCCCTCCTGACACGGGATCCAGGGGAGAGACCATGCCAGCTCTCTTTGAACTAAAAGGCAAATGCGGTCTTTAAATAAGCATATCACGGCACTCCGGTTGTGCTCCCCGCTCTTCAGCTTTTCACCGAGGCTCAAGTAGATGACACCCTAACTGCCTGACTTCTGAGTGAACAGCAGTAGTTGGAAGGAAATAAACCCACACACTGCTCCTAGCAGAGTCCTCAGGTGGGCTGTTTTCCGGGAATGCTATCTTGAGTAAAGAAGTAAAGTGTGGTGAAAACGGCTAAATTACAACTGAAACAAAGGGAGCGAATGAAGCCTGGTGATGTGTAGTCCAAGCTGGGATTAAGTAAATGGTAATCATCCTTGATGCAGGTTCACTTAGGGGCCTTCCTTTCTGTCTGTATATCTTTCTTTTTTTTAAGGCATAAAGATGTTAACTGTCACACATACTTGACCTGGGATCTGTGGTCTTTGCCTGCCAGCCGTGAGCCACACACAGCCCTCCCAGACTGCCTCCTTTCCTCGCAAATGCTCCGGCTGGGTCCCCTCATGTCAGGGATACTGGCTGCGTAATACATCGGGCAGGCTATGGTTATTCATTCACACACATATTTATAGAGTGCCTGCTTGCCTGACACTGTGCTAAGCCTAGCGGAGGTGGCAAAGAATCACAAATCCCAATATGCAGAAAGCATTCCCTGAAACTGAAAGGAGCTTACCATCTACTCTGGCAGACAAAGGAAGTAAAGCAGTGTAAAACTGTATAAACATTATAAACACATGATAAGAGGTATAGGTGTCCCACGATACTATGCTAGGACTTTACAATGTGTGGGAAAATTCAAAGGTGGGTTGAGTCTGTAAGACAAAGGCAGAGTTTATTTTTTGTTGGAAGGAAACCTGCAGGAGGAGGACAGAGCTAAGCTGGACTCTCTTGCCATCATTATCCAAACCTGGCCTGAGGCTAAGCTAAAGCTGTTGTATGCGTCACCGGAGATAAAACAATCAAACAACAGACCGCGTGGCTTGCGCAGCCCAGCATCCAGTCCTGCAGCATTTTCCTTTGAATGGCTGACTGTTCTGAAATCAAACAGCGTCAGCCTACTATTGCACCCTTTATTAAGACTCTAAGTTTACTGAATTTACTGTTTTAAGCCTGGTATGAGCTTTAGTTGTTGTTATAACTTCCCTGGTGACTCTGATGGCAAAGAATCTGCCCGCAACGTGAGGGACACCGGTTCACTCCCTGGGTCAGGAGGAGCCCCTGGAGAAGGGAATGGCTACCCACTCCAGTATTCTTGCCTGGAGAATTCCATGGACAGAGGAGCCTGATGGGCTACCATTCATGGGGTTGCAAAGATTCAGACATGGCTGAGTGACTCACACACACACACACACACACACGAATGATTAGTTAGATCTCTGCATAATTACTCAGCAAAAACTCTGGATTATCAAGACTCATCAGGAACCCCAGAGACCAATGGAACTTGCCCGGCCTCATGAGTAACCCCAGTCTAAGACTCCAGCAGACAGGAGATCCTTTCCCCTTCTGAGCAGAGCCCTGGTTGGGAGGAAATGCTCTGAGATGGGGTAGAGTGTTCCCTGTTCAGCCTCTTTGTTTAGAAGTGGGGAAAGACAATTTGGGGTCTAGAACTGTGTAAAGTTGCCCATCTTCTATCTCAATCCAGAAACTGTGATTTCAGTACAAACTTGCCCACACCATGGTTGTTATAGAGCCTGGGAGCATACTCAAGGCCTTTCTACTGAAAGCCTTGGGCCCTTGTTTTAGCCTAGTGAGAAGAGGGTACCCAGGTCTGAGCTGGGCAGGGGGAAGGGAGTGATTTCAAGGGCAAATCCTTAGAGACAGGTACCACCTCTAGCCTCTTGTTCATCTGCAAACTCCTTTTCACCCAAGCTTCATCTATTTAAAAAATATATGTACATATTTATTTATTTGGCTATGCTGTGTCTTTGTTGTGGAATGTGAGATCTAGTTCCCTGACCAGGGATGGAATCCAGGCCTGGGGAGCAGGGAATCTTAGCCCCTGGACCACCAGGGAAGTCCTGCTTCATCTATTCTTGAAAGCTTTTCTGCCTGTGTCCCCTCTGAGCCACCAAGGTTCCCTGCCCCACCCTCCGTAACTGCACATTGCGTTGCAACGCGGTGAGTCACTCACCCAGGTGAATCGCGTCTTAGAGAGTTCCTAGAAGGAAGAGACTGTCTTCAGTTCAGTTCAGTTACTCAGTCATGTCTGACTCTTTGCGACCCCATGAATCACAGCAAATTACCTTCAAATGCTCATTGCCTTCCTCATGCCTGGCACACCGTAAAGGTTCGGCACAGGTTTATTGAAAGGATGAGTCCTTGGAAATGATAGCTGGCAAAGTTGTGGCCAAGTGTGTTTCTTAAGCTAGGTTCATCAGACTCCTGGAGCTTCCGGCACGCTAGAGGTGTTCTAAAGCCCCAGAGAGGCGTCTTGGGAACCCTCGTGGGAATGTGGGGAAAGATGTTCCCCAGGGCTCCATCTCCTCCTGTAACTGTCTTTGAACTGAGTGGTTCTGCTTTTGTGTTTTATGTATTCGGGGGGTGCGCTACAGTCCATGGAGATCTCAAAGAGTTGAATGCAACTGAGCACACACACACATCTGGTTTTGCTTGAAACTTGCTGGCAAACCCCTAAAGGAGGAAGGAGGAAGAGCCTTTGGGTCTGCATGGTACCATATCAGCAGGATATCGTCACAAGATAAAGAGGAGTGAGGCACCTGGGAGCATCTGAGCATGGTCGCAGCCTCAAGACTGACTGCAGGCCACTAGGGAGAAGAACTCAGGAGGAGAAAGGTGGTCACAGGGGTCTCTGAGTCATGTCTCAAGGGCCTCCTTGAGAAGATCACCGGCCATGGGCCAGACTCCTTAGGACAGCAGACAAGGCCCCTCATCCTCCTCTTGCTGTTTCCATTCCCTCAGTCTATATTCCGGCCACTCTCCCCTCAAACACAGTGCAATCTTTCCTGCCTCAGTATCTTTGCATACGCTGTTTCCTCTTCCTGGAAAACTTCCTTCCTCCTCTCTATCTGGACCAGTCCTTCTTTAAGCCTCCACTGAATTGCCTGTCCCTGACATGCATCCTATCTCCCTCGACCTAGACCGGATAGGAGGAGACTTTATTCCCTGTATTTCCAACTCAGCCTGTTTGTTACCAGTTGCAATCATCTGAATGTCTGTCCCCTTTCCCCCAGATAGGTGTGAATTGTGATGAGAGAAGGGTGCTCCTCACTGTATCTTCTGTACCTGGCACAGGGCCATGCAGCTAGGAGTGGCTCAACAAATTCTTAATAGATGAGATTGACAACCTCTCAGATGGTCCCCAAATATCTCTACCTGCTGGTGTTCACAGCCTTGTGTATTCTCCTAACTCTGAGAAACTTGTTTCTGAACCATGAGAAATGGCAACTGTGAGAGGATCTCACTTCCATTATCAGGTCATAATAGAGTATAACTTCCATCTTGCTGGTTACCTTCTCAGCTTGCATACTTTGATGAAGCAAGCTGCCATGTTGGAAATGATCACATCTCAAGGAGCCGAAGGCGTCCTCAGGAGGAGCTGAGGTCCAGTCCAACATCCTGCAAGAAACTGAATCCTGTCCACAACCACATGAGCTTGGGAGTGGATGCTTCCTGACTGGAGATTCCACCCCTGGCTGACACTTTGATTA
>SJYX01001227.1:198937-210105 GCA_006410675.1 Oreotragus oreotragus | reverse complement strand
GATCATCCCCATACACCAGCCCCAAGCATCCTGCATCCTGCATTGAACATAGTTTATTTACTTTAATTGGAGGTTAATTACTTACAATATTGTATTGGTTTTGCCATACATCAACATGAATCTGCCACGAGTGTACACGTGGTCCCCATTTTTATTTTATATTGCTATAGCCAGTTAGCAATGTTTTGATAGTTTCAGGTGGAGAGCAAAGGGACTCAGCCATACATATACATATATCCATTCTCCCCCAAACTCCCCTCCAATTCAGGCTGCCATGTAAAACTGAGCAGAATTCCATGTGCTATACAGGAGATCCTTATTGGTTATCCATTTAAAATATAGCAGTGTGTACATGTCCATCCCAAACTCCCTAAATATCCCTTCCCCACATCCTTCCCCCTGGCAGCCATAAATTCATTCTCATAGTCTGTGAATCTATTTCTATTTTGTAAGCAAGTTCATTTGTATCATTTCTTTTTAGATTCCACATATAAGGGATGTCATATGCTATTTCTCCTTCTCTGCCTGACTTACTTCACTCAGTGTGACAACTTCTAGGTTATGACCTAATCTTAGAAGTCACACAAAATTCTATTGATTATACAAGTTAGCCCTTTGCAAGATGGGAGGGGACTACACACAGGGGTATGAGGCAGAGATCACTGAGAAGATCTTGGAAGGTGGCTGCCACACAAGGATATCAAGATTAAGGCACCAAATGGCAGAAGAAGCTGTGAGGTGCAGGACCTAATTATGAAAGAGACCAGCAGCCAACATTAACAGGCTGACACCTCATCTCTAGGCAGCATGGAGCCACTGGAGGAAGTGGTAAGAAGAGAGGACTGGCACCAGATCTGTGTTTTAGAAAGTCCTCTTGGAAACTGCGGGGAAAGTTTGATACAGAAGGGACAGTGAGCTGTCACCAAAGTCCAGCAAGATAACACCTAGATCAGGCAGCGTGGTATGGGACGTAGAACTCTGCTACTCCAAAGGTGATCCGTGGAGCACGGTCTCGGCAGCTCTGGCATCGTCTGAGAGCTTGTAAAACCGCCGAATCCTAGACGTCACCCTGCACACAATAGACTCTGAGTCAGATGGACCTAAAAGTTTGAGAAGTATGATTACAAGGGTTGCAGTAGAAATAATTAGGAATATGAATGCTAAGAGGAGAAGAGGGCAGAAGATTGGCTCCTAAGTCACATTTGCTCCACTTCAAAGCTAGAAAGCACACTGTAAACATTTTTACCTGAATCTACAGAATGAATCCATAGAGAGCTGTGGATTTTCACAGTGCTGTTAATGGTGTGATAAGACCTAATAACAAGAAGGAATTCTTTCTCTATGACATGTAGTTATGTAAAATGTGCCAACAAAGGAAACCTACTGAATACTACTCTGTTGTAGAGGTTCACAATATTTTCCAACCAGTATATTTGTTTTATCTCAGTCTGAAGAACAGATATCTACATTTTCAGAGTAGAAGCAATGAGGAATGGAATCATATGATAAACAGGGATTTGGGAAGATAATGCATATTCTGGAAAATGTCCTAATTTCCAGATGACCTTTCCAAGCATTGTCTTTTTCTGAGATCAAGTTTGGGAACCGATTAACTACTGGGCCTCACACAGGAGATGTCTGCCAGGAAATCCATTACTTGCCTTCTGGACACTGGGTGACGCCCCCAAGCGAGGTTTGCACTTGTTGAGTACACGTGCAACCTGTGAGGTCTGCCGGCTGGTAAGCACCCACTGTCATGTGTCGTGTGCCAGTCTGCCCTTTGCCTGCCTTCCTCTACCCAGATCTTTACAATTAGAAAATTTCTATAAATGAATTCATTCTGGATCTCAGAGCTCAAATAAGTATATTAGCCAGTTCTGTAAAGAAAGAAGGAGCAAGGAAATGGATATATATTAATCAGTCAAACAAACAAACCTCTACAAAACCTATAACCAAGCATTGGCACCATCAGTTAAGTTCAGTTCAGTCACTTAGTCATGTCTGATTCTTTGCGACCCCATGAACCACGCCAGGCCTGCCAGTCCATCACCAGCTCCTGGAGTTCACTCAAACTCTCATCCATCAAGTCGGTGATGCCCCATAAGAGTATTTTATTCTTGGAGGAAGGATAATGTCCAGTGAGTTATTGATCATTTTTTGAGTAGTTTTTAGTTGGCTTCTCACAGTAATGTGAAGTTATCTGTTGCCATTTAGGGTAATTAGGCCCCTGACCAGTAAATTTGAGGCTTCCAGTAATTACAGAGCCTTGGTAGTAGATCTCTAACTGCCTATCACCTGCAACCTCCTCCTGTGGCATTTCTGAGAATCCCAAGTTGTGAGGAGGAAGCTTGCAATAGTACTGCCCTGTCCTGAGCTTTGGGACTTCCATATCCTCACTCCCAACCCAAACCCTTAGTGAGCGTTGAAAATAAGACCCACCTTCCCTGGTGGCTCAGACAGTAAAACGTCTGCCTGCAATGCGGGAGACCCGGGTTCGATTCCTGGGTCTGGAAAATCCCCTGGAGAGGGAAACGGCAATCCACTCCAGCACTCTTGCCTGGAAAATCCCATGGACGGAGGAACCTGATAGGCTATAGTCTGTGGGGTCGCAAAGAGTCGGATACGACTGAGCGACTTCACTTCTCCTCATGGAAATGAGCTAGAGTAGAGTTAAGAGCTGCCAATTGGATCATTCTGAAATCTTGTGAAAGATAAACCTCATTTTCCTCTCTTTGATTGTGTCATCTCAACAGGCATCATGTTCCTACTCAGAAAGTTTACTTAGGAGGCATTTTTGAGATTCCAGAAAATCATCAATCAGAGAATTTACTACTTGCACTCTCCCCAGCCCCTGACTTCACCTTTCCTGGTCCTCCTTAACCTACTGTGCTTTATTTCATCCCATAATATTGATCACCTTCTAAATGACAATATAATATATATAATATATATAATATAATATATATAATATACATACTTATCTTTATTATCAAGCTCCCTCCACTAGAACATGAGCTGCATGAGGACAGGGAGTTTAGTGTTTTGTGTTTTCTGTTGTATCCCAAGCACCTTGAAAGTACCTAGGACATAGTAGGTACTCGACAAATATTATTTGAATAAATATAAGATCCTAAAAGACCTAGAAACCTGTAGCACCTTTGTTTAGAGATGAGACTCAGTTTGAGTCTTTGTGACTTCCCCAAGAACACACAGCTAGTTTGCAGAGCCAGATATAAACCTTGAACCCAGATCTTCCTCTCAAGCATGTGTCCTTTTCAGCACCCCTGCCACTTTTGGCTGATGCAGCTGGGTTGGAGAGTGAAGGCTATTGGTCCTAGTCCACAAGAGGAACTTTCTAAAGGCTGTGCAAACACATGCAGGTGTCCTAGACATGCTCTCAAGAAGACCTTGGTGGTCAAATGTGGCTGAAGCCGTTTGTTTTTTGGTCATATTAGCCAGTTTCTCCCTGCTTGAAGAATGGCCTTACATGAGCACACACAATTCTCCCACCTGCCCAAATCACCACACAGCTCTGTCAGAAAGAGTCATACCCTCCACCCCCACCCTCTTCGGTCAGAGAGACTAGTGACAGCCGCTGAAGAACTGAAGCCCCCTGGAAGCTATCCTCTTGAAGCCAGCACTGTTCTGACCTTTGACTTTCTGTGACTCTTTGGTATTTACCAATTCAGGTACTCGAGATGTCACTCAGCCCAGCTCTGGACCCAAGAGCAGGCTTTCTTGCCTCTTCACCTACTCTGTACTGCCCTCGCCATCATCAAGAGGCCAAGGAGGAGGCTTGGGGAAACCAGGAAAGACTGAGCTCACTGACTGGGGGAAAGGGTCAAGGGTTCCCCAGCAGAAGGGGAAGCGCCAGGAAAGAGGAAGAGACCAGGAAACAGGCAGGGCCCAGAGCCTTCAGGGGAACATCATCTGGGGGTCTGAATCAACCACATCGCTTTGTCATTAGAATATATTAACTTTTTACCCAGTGACAACTATGTTCAAAACCTCTCTCACAAGGCCCATAAACTTCCTTATAACAGGGCTGTCAGTTTTCAGTAGGAATATCCAAATTCAGCAGTTCAGAAGTGATTACTCAGAAATAATTTCCTACACGGTATCAAATCTCTAGAAAAAAATGTAGGAGTTTCTGCATTCAGATATTCACTAGAGAGATGGGGGAAAGGGAGAGAGAGAGAGCAGGAATTAACAGCATGGTTCCTTTGGCTTCACAGGACTGTCTAGCTAGTGTGTGAATTCAGGAAGTGTCTCATTTGCAGGGAAAGAGTGATTAACGCCAGGCACTGCTCTGGTTCCCCTGGAAGAGAGAAGAGACAAAGCTGAAAGGTGGCCTCCACAGGCCATCATGAGCAGCCCCACTGGAAGCTAGCCCAGCTTGTTTTATCATTTCTTCCACCAAGTGCACAACCCAGCCTTATCCCTGCACCTTGTTTCATTCATCTGAATCCCTACTGTGTGTCGGGCTCTGATGAGTCCTATGCAACCTGTCTTCAAAGACCTCAGGTGCTCAGTAAAGATATGAGTAGGTGAGCAAATATCAACAGCTATGGTAAAATTAATGTATCATAAAAATGCACTGACGTTAGGTTCTGGATTCTTAACTGCTTCAGGAGCTTAAACAGGCCTCTGAGAGGAGTTAATGTCTGAACTTGGTGCTTTGCAATTTCCCTTAAGGTCGTCAAATTCCCAGATTCTCATCAATAAGCCCAACCAGGATATCCCCTCCCCTAGGACTGTTTCTTTTTTTTTTTNAGGAGCTTAAACAGGCCTCTGAGAGGAGTTAATGTCTGAACTTGGTGCTTTGCAATTTCCCTTAAGGTCGTCAGATTCCCAGATTCTCATCAATAAGCCCAACCAGGATATCCCCTCCCCTAGGACTGTTTCTTTTTTTTTTTCCTTATTAGACATTTGATTTGTGTGGTCTAACACTTACGGGATTGAAGGAGCATTCCGGGTCCTTTGTCTGCTAGGAGCACTATTCACTTTTTTTTTCCCCCATAAAGGGGTTTGCTACAATATCTGAAAGATTTCTTGGCAATTTTCTTGACGTTCAGGTAATCCCATAGAACCTACTCTCATTACTGCATAGAATCATCCAACTCTAGAGCTGAACTGACCCTCCAAGTCACTTCAGCCTGATTACAGTCAATGGGCATCAGCCTAGGAAGGCCAAAGGACTGCCCAGGAGGGCCACATCTAGGCCAGGCCATGGTTCTACACTCTTGGGGGTACCTTTCTGGTCCCTCCAACAACACACATCTGTTAGCATAGTGGGGTGAACAGGAACAAACGTGACACTCAATGAAGAGGGGATGCCACTGAAGGAGGTACCACTGAATCACAGAGCCGGAAGGGCATCTTGCCCATCTCCCACATTTTCCTCATGAAGAAAGAGAAGTGGGGGGAGATAAGCTTAACTGTCTCAAGCAGGGGAGGCCCTGCCCTCTAAGGTGGTGTGGAAATATGTGTGATCATCTTTGGTTGTCAAAACAACTAGGAGTGATACTGGCATTCAATGTGCAGATACCAGGGATGCTATAAGCACAGTGAGGTAAGTGGAATAGTCCTACCCAGTGAGGACAAACGCAGCCCCAGATGGCAGTAGCACATGAGAACCACAGGATTAAAGTGACTTTGCTTATGGCAGCAAGAGCCCATCCCGAGCAGAGAGAACTGGCTCTGTGAACACTTGCAGAGCAGCAGTTTATCATTGAGTGCGTATGTGAGAGTGGGTCACCAACCCCTCTGAGAACTAATTAAAAATCTCCTCTTCGGGGAAACTTTCACATACACATGAACTTTGCACCTAATTTTAATGGATTATAAGCCCCTTTAAGCCCATCCCTGAACCCCAGGTTAATAACTCTGGACTAGAAAGAGACATAAAGGTAGAAGAAATTAAATGTGTATATTTTCTTGTGGATAAAGGGGTGTCTGCCTAATGGGATGAATAATAAGTGTCTTTTTCCCCTATCAAATAGGCATGGTGCTATCCAAACTATTCGACTTTTTTTTTTTTTTTCCCCACTCACCAGAAGCCCTGGGAAATTTGCTTGAAAATTGTAGCTATTGTTTCCTAGTGAGAGCCAACCGAACGCCGAATCTGCTTCCAGCACCTGCCTTCCCTTTGCTGTCCCCACATTACAAGTGTGGGGGCCGCAACAGAGATGGGAGTGGGTCACAGGCTCCTGCAATCCTGTGTGTCCTGGCTGACATAGAAGGAACACAGGTTTAAATGCTAGTCAAGCTGTAAATCATATGCTGCATTTTATAAGTTTTCCAAGAGGGCAATTTCTGACTCATTAAATTAGTTAGGTGGCAAAACGCTCCATTTCAGGGTGTTTTGTTCCTTCCATTTGCAGCAGGCAGTGGATTGTCAAGCCCCTGTGGGGCTGTTTTGGAGAGGAGGGCAGGGGGATGAGGAGGGGGATGAGGAGGAGAGGGAAGATGGCCAGCCCACTACCACTCTGTGAGAGAGGACTTAGGGTCAAGTGTAAAAGCAGAGCCAAACAGACATTGCGAATGGTCACTCTGCAAGAACTTTGACTCACTCACACCTGACAGAACCCTCTGGGACATATTTTCTTGTCCACTTTACTAATGAAGAAACTGGCTCAGAGACATGAAGTAACTTTTTCACAGTTACATAAAATTCCCACCCAGCCCTCTGTGACTCCTAGGCCAAGTTTCTCCCTACCCCAGGGCTTCCCAGACACCCAGCTAGTTTTTGTAAATGAGCAAACACAGGTACTTTGAAACTGCTCAAATTACCTGCATAGCAGGGAGCTCCATACCTGCAAATGACTGCACCTCCCCAGCTGCAGGACCCTTCTCAGGTTGCTCTAGGTGCAAGATGCTGGGGATGAGCCCGCCAACTGTCATGCAGATTTCTGGTGATCCATCAAGGCCACCTAGAATCCTGTCAAGGCAACGTCTCTCATGGGCTTCTTCCTTCTTTCTCTTGATTATGAACCTTTCCTTCTGGACTGATGGGAGAGGCACGGCCCTGCTGATGCAAGTGCCTAAGAACGCAGCCCCTGAGAGCCTCCTGGCCTGGCTGGACACGTCACGAGGGGACTGCATCTGCTCTCACTTTATGATGGCTTTGTGCTGCTCCCCATGGAGGTTTGGTTTTCCCTCAGTTCAGTTCACTCACTCCGTTGTGTCCAACTCTTTGCAACCCCATGGACTGCAGCACGCCAAGCTTCCCTGTCCTTCACCATCTCCCAGAGCTTGTTCAAACTCACATCCCCTGTGTCAATGATGCCATCTAACCATCTCATCCTCTGTCATCCCCTTCTCCTCCTGCCTTCAATCTTTCCCAGCATCAGGGTCTTTTCAAATGAGTCAGTTCTTCGCATCAGGTAGCCACAGTATTGGAGTTTCAGCTTCAGCATCAGTCCTTCCAATGAGTATTCAGGACTGATTTCCTTTAGGATGGACTGGTTGGATCTCCTTGCAGTCCAAGGGACTCTCAAGAGTCTCCTCCAGCACCACAGTTCAAAAGCATCCCTCAGTTCAGCCAAGCATAACTGTGTGCTGGTGGGCAAGAATCCCTTCCCACTGCCTCCTGTCAGGGAGTCTTATCTACAGCTGAACAAGTGATTCCCTGCCCCTGTGACCAGGCTTACCATTCACTCAGGCCCATCTTATTACTGAACGTCTTCTGTCTAGAAGGTGAACTTTCTGCAGGTGGTGGATCCCTGTACCATTTGTCAGAGAGTAAGAGACAGCCCCACCCTCCCTACTGGGTGTGCTTTTCCAGCCTGACCATCTCCAGCAGAGCTGATGAAGGAGCAGGTCTGATCAGAATCTGAGTGAAATTCCACTGCCTCTGGTGCAGGGCACTCAGGGCTGAGATCTCCTCTTCTGAATCTGTTGAAAACTAACACATCAGATGGAACCAGTGACCTACAAATCTTTCTCATTTGCTTCTCCAAGTCTGATTCTGTTATGCCTGAAGCCATTGATTACAAGTCGGTGTTTGATTTTCCTGCTTCCATCAGCAAGAACTGCCAACACTCAGTCAGGCTCTAAAATTGGTCTTAGAATTCCAGAACCAAGTACAGAGCCCAGAGGCTGTTGAGAGACTCATCCTCTGAGAATTTTCATTCTGGAATCAGGTCTTTTGAAGGGAAAATGTAAAGTGCGCTAACACAGGAGTCAGAAGACCAAAGGTTTAGCTCAGACTCAGCAACTAATTGCCCGTAGTATTCAAGTCACTTTCTCATCTAGTTTTCCCAACTGTAAAAATGTTTTACACTTAGATATTCTCTGTAGCAGTGCCTCCACTAGAAATATAACAGGAGCCACACAAGTAGTTCTAAATTTTCTAGTAACTACGTTAAAAAATTAAAAGATGCTTGTTCCTGGGGGAAAAAAGTTATGACCAGCCTAGACAGCATATTAAAAAGCAGAGACATTACTTGGCCAACAAAGGTCCGTCTAATCAAAGCTATGGTTTTCCCAGTAGTCATGTATGGATGTGAGAAGTGGACTATAAAGAAAGCTGAGCACCAAAGAACTGATGCTTTTGAACTGTGGTGTTGAAGAAGACTCTTGAGAGTCCCTTGGACTGCAAGGAGATCCAACCAGTCCATTCTGAAGGAAATCAGTCCTGAATATTCATTGGAAGGACTGATGTTGAAGCTGAAATTCCAATACTTTGGCTACCTGATGTGAAGAACTGACTCGTTAGAAAAGATCCTGATGCTGGGAAGGATTGAAAGCAGGAAGAGAAGGGGACGACAGAGGCTGAGATGGCTGGATGGCATCACCGACTCAATGGACATGAGTTTGACTCTGGGAGTTAGTGATGGACCAAGAGGCCTGACATGCTGCAATCATGGTCACGAAGAGTGAGTGAGTGATTGAACTGAAAGAAAAGGAAAGTGAAGTCGCCCAGTCATGTCTGACTCTTTGCGACCTCATCGGCTGTAGCCTACCAGGCTCCTCTGTCCATGGGATTTTCCAGGCAATAGTACTGGAGTGGATTGCCATTTCCTTCTCCAGTGGATCTTCCTGACCCAGGGATGGAACCCAGGTCTCCCGCATTGTAGACAGACGCCTTACTGTCTGAGCCACCAGGGAAGTCCTGAACATTAAAAAATAGAAAAATTAGCAAAATTAATTTTCATAATATATTTTATATAACCTAATATATCCAAAATAATGTTATTTCAACACGTGATCATATATTTCATATTCTTTTTCCTACTAAGTTTTTGAAACTCAGTATGTATTTTACATTAATTAACCGTGTGTCTCAGTTCAGACTAGACACACGTCAGATGTTCAGTGCAGCCACATGACTAATGGCTACCATAGTGGACAGTGCAGTTTTAACCTTCTGGCTATTAATTTTTAAATACGCCACAGTTTTTATTTGAACCCATTGACGTCAGACACAGGACTCAGAATTTTTCATATTACTATATAATACAGTATTTATCATATGTTATGTGATACCCCTAGGGGGTCTGGAGCAGCACTCAGTGATCAAACAAATAAATATTTCTGTAGCAAAAAGTATGATAATTCACACTAAGTGAGATAAGATGATTATTAGTATCTTATTGTTGAATGTTGCTGGCAAGTGAGTTAAATAAAAATTTTCGATTTTCAGAGTGTTTCATCTTTCGAAATTACAGGTAAAGGATGTGGATCTGATGAGATCAAGCATGTTCCGGGTGGTATGCCAGAGACAAGGATATGGATCTGCACTGTGAAAACTGTGTGTGCTTGGCTTCAATATTTACTTAGTTGTTTCACTTATCAAAACTCAACCCAGAACTAATATGGCAATGCCATTGTCCATTTGCTAGCCACAGATATGGTATAATGGTTGAGTCTTCTCCCTTATTTATTTTTTGTATTTTTAATTTTTTTCTTGGAGTATAGTTGATTTACAATATTGGGTTAGTCTCTGCTGTATAGCAACATGAATGAGTCATACATATATGTATATCCTCTCTTTTTCCTGCCTTATTTTGAGTCTCAGTAGTGATAACTATCTCCAGCAAATGTAAAAGGTAATCCTAGAGGCATAGATTTAGGATTGCCAGAGAAAACACAGGACACTCAGTTACATTTAAATTTCAGATAAACATCAAATTACTTTTTAATATAACTACGCCTATACAATATTTGAATTTCAGATAAAATTTATTCAGAATTCAAATTTTCCTGGCCAGATGTATTTTTATGTACTGACTCTGACAGGTTAAGAGCTACCTCAGAAATAGCCTGCTGCTTCTTACTGGCCAGCTAAAACAGTGTAAGTCTTTTTCATCTTGCGTCATGTTTTCTCAGACAAAATGTGTGAAGCAGTCTAGATGGCTAAGGAGATTAGAAACCTGGTTTTTAAATTCCAGAATTCAAAAACTCCAGAATGACAAAGAATGCAGTTACTAATGTAACCTTTGCAGTCATCATGGCAAAGGTCACTGGGAGGGAAATTTGAGCCAAAAGCTAATCTGACTTTCTTTTTTTTAATGTTCTAACAAATCTTTATTTATGGATGCTGAATTTTGAATTCTATGTAATATTCATGCATCATGAGCCATTATCTTCTTAAAACTTTTTTCAAACCATTTGAAAATATAAAAGTCAGTCTTCATTCATGGACCATAGAAAAAGAGGCAGTGTTTCAGGTTTGACCATTGGCCTGTAGTTCACTGACTTTTTTAAAAAATCTGACAGTCTTAACTCATAAGAATTAATACATTCTTCATTCATAATTGACTGTTTTAGCATTCTTAAGAACCTTGTGAAGTCATAAGCCACAAGGCAATCATACAGCCCCTGATTTCAGTTCAGTTCAGTCGCTCAGTCGTGTCCGACTCTTTGTGACCCCATGGACTGCAACATGCCAGGCCTGCTTGTCCATCACCAACTCCCAGAGTTCACCCAAACTCATGTCCATTGAGTCAGTGATGCCATCCAACCATCTCATCCTCTATCGTCCCCTTCTCCTCCTGCCCTCAATCTTTCCCAGCATCAGGCTCTTTTCAAATGAATCAGCTCTTCGCATGAGGTGGCCAAAGTATTGGAGCTTCAGCTTCAACATCAGTCCTTCCAATGAACACCCAGGACTGATCTCCTTTAGAATGGACTGGTTGAATCTCCTTGCTGTCCAAGGGATTCTC
>SJYX01001227.1:175237-189824 GCA_006410675.1 Oreotragus oreotragus | reverse complement strand
CTTCTCCGCAAGAGTCTGAACTCACTGCAATTATTCCTTTGATATGTACTTCAGCTAGGTGGGGCCAGTATCCTGTGTTATCGCATCCTGAGTTTCCTCAGGGTTTACCACTGGGCAGCTGCTAATGACTGTGACATCCTTTGTTTACTGATATCAACTTTTAAAAATTTGCACAACATGTGAGAGTTGTGAGTCAGATTTTATTTGGGGTAAAATGAGGGCTATAGCCTTGGAGACAGCACCTCAGATAGCTCTGAGAAGCTGCTCCAAAGAGGTAGAGTCAAGCACATATTTTTTTGCAGAAGGTTTCTACTAGTCATGAGGAGCAGTTGTCACCACAGAGGACTTTAGTGCTTTTCTAGACAGGAGGAGATACAAGAATTGGGCTCATAAAATCAGCTCCTTAGAATATCTAACTATCTGAAGACCTGTCTTGCCAGTTTTTCCCCGAGCATGGAGTGCCTCATTTCTGCTATCCACCCTGAAGTCCTTTCAGGGGGTGTTGGAGATGAGCAGCTACAGCAGCACCTGGTTTAATCCTTGTAGAGTTAGATGGCAAGGGTCAATGGCAATTGCCAATTTGTAGTTGACACTGACTATAGTAAGCAATATTCTACTTCTCAGTGATATTGACCCAAATGAACTCTGTTCACCCTTACAGTGGAGTAAAGGAAAGATCCCAGATGAAGATCCTAAGTCCACAGTTCTTTTCATCTGCTTTACTTTGAGCCTAGGCCTAGCTAAACTCAGAACCCTTGACGGCAGAAACTGAAGGGCCTCTATCCTGGTTCTCAGCACTTAGCTCAGTAGCTGGATGTGGCAAATAGCTACCCAATGAATGAGTCTGATGCAGACCTCAGTACAATGCTTTATAAGTATTAGGTGCTCAAGAAATAGCTGTTGGTTGATGGACTAGGCCAGGGTGGCTTTCCTGTTAGACACCTATATGCACAGAGCCCAGAGCCTGTGAGTTCTTCAGGAGACTACGGAAATGTTTCAGACTGAAGATCAACAATGGAGAAAGAAGTCGAAATGCAGAAAGAAAACTACAAAGTAAGCATTAAAATGTGTAATTAGGAGAATACCATACATAGTATTAGCTAGTCAAGTGCAACTTGACCCTGAGGGTTCTGTACAAATTATATTAAATTGTAGCATGTGGGTACATTTTAACATGTTAAATGTGGCATGAGTGGAGCTTCTGAAAGTTAATGTAGGGCCCACGGCTGCTGCTATTTAGTGGCTAAGTCATGTCCAACTCTTTTGCAGTCCCATGGACTGTAACCCACCACGCTCCTCTATCCGTGGGATTTCCCAGAGAAGAGTACTGGAGTGGGGTTGCCATTTTCTACTCCAGGGGATCTTCCTGACCCGGGGATCAAACCCATGTCTCCTGCATTGGCAAGCGGATTCTTTACTACTGAGCCACCAGGGAAGCCCACGTAAGCCCCAAGAAGGACTTGAAGCAGCACGGTCACAGCAGTCAGGTGTGAGTCGCGTGGTGTACTCCCCAGCCCTCCCTGCGAGAGAGCCTGGAGCAGAGGCAGAAGTTCCTGCCTTCCAGAAGGAACTGAGATGGGCTCAAAGGTAAAACCCAGGACAGTGGCAAAGAAATGGCACAGCAAAAGTCACGGCAGTCAAGATCTTTGAAAAATTACAGGGTTTTCACCCTGTCCCGAGACAATTTTCCTAGTCTATTCTTTGGTAAGGAGAAAATCTTTTGTAAGGAGAGAATTTTCTGCTGCTTGTCTTACTACCATAGTATTGATTAACGACATGCCCTGTATCCTGTAGATTTCTATTTATTTCCTTAATCACAGGCTGTAGAGAGTGGGGTGGGCTGAATGGAGGAGGAAAGTGGGAATCACATTTTCATCATTCTTTACCATTTCCCTATTCTCTTCAAGAAAACAATTTTTGTTCTAAATTTCTATTAAGTTACTCATTGAGGTACTGTACAGAACCAAGTGCGAAAAGTCTCTTTGCTCTGAGAGGTCCAATTTTAAACATTCGTGCAGACAGTAATAAAGGAATCTTTATCAGTTGGCTTTTGCTGCATAATAACAACGCTTCCCCCCAAAAAAACTTAGTGGCTTAAAATGACTATCATTTATTTAGCCTATAATCCTAACAGTTATCTGTGTGGGCTCTCCTCAGCTGGTTGGTTCTAGTTTGGGCCGAAGTCACTCATGCCTTTGTGCTCAGCTGCCAAGTGAGTTGAGGGGGGCTGGCTGATCTGGCACAGCCTCATTTGGAACTGTTCATCTCTGCTTCACATGATCTCACTTGCTCCTGCAGGCTAGCTCTGGCTTGTTCACATGGATGCTGAGCAGGTATCTAAGAGAACAGACAGAAATATACAAGACTTATTGAAGTCCACCCTCAGAGCTGGCATACTGCCACTTCCACCTGATTCTGTAGGCCAAAGCAAGTCCCACAGCATCCTAGAGTAAAGAGATGGGGAAGTAAACTTTACCTCCTGATGGAAAGAACTTTAGAGTCACATACAAGGGGGGGCTTCCCTGGTGGCTCAGAGGTAAAAGAGTCTGCCTGCAGTGCAGGAGACCTGGGTTCGACCCCTGGATCGGGAAGATCCCCTGGAGAAGGAAACGGCAACCCATTCCAGTATTCTTGCCTGGAGAATCCCATGGAAGGAGGAGCCTGGTGGGCTACAGTCCACNGATATAATTTTGAATGTACCAACAGTGTACCTTTCAGGCAGATAAATTACAGACCTTCATATGTAAAACTCCTGAGACTCCTGAAGTTCATTTACAGCAATACTTCCTTTCCTTTATTTAATGTCTTCAAGTCATCAGCTCATTTATTCACCTGATCACTTATTCATTGTTTAAAGAAGTAAAAATTGAGCACCAACCATGTGACAGAAAGACTGCCTGATGCTGGAAATGTCATCAAATGAAGCTAGATGTCTGCCATCATAACACTGGAAATTAAGAAAATGCACAATAAATGTCATAAAATGTGAAAGGCTACAAAATAAGTAAATGGGACTGTTTAGATGGAGAATAACATTAGAGAAATCTAATCTGAGTGTCAGGGGAAGTATCATGAAGAATATAGTACTTGTGCTGAACTGATGGATGAGAAACCAGCCATGAGCAGAGCACAGGGTCCAAGATCACAGGTAGAGGGAAGATCATATATCAGTACAAAGACCTGAAGCTAGCAAACAGCTTGGGATTATTTTAGAATCTTAAAAAAGTTGAAAGTCAATGAGCCAAGGGATGTATGGCACAAAATTAAATCGAAGAAGTAATGCCAGACTGATATGGTCAGGAGTATAGCGTGAATCTGCTCATAAGAAGATATATAGTACGTACTGGCTTTTGTCAATGGAGGAACATGATCTGACTCACTTGTTTTTTCTTTATGAAATCACTTTTGCTCCAGTGTAGAATTAAAGCTGCACAAACAGGAAGTGTGACTTTGCTATATTAAATGAAAGGTTATAGGCTTGAAATATTGTATGAAATAAAATTCATAAGAAGTAATCAAGGACTAATCCTAGATTTGGGGCTTGAAAGCTTCTTATGAACATATTAAAATAATCTCATACTAGAACATCAACTCATGTCCCTCTTAAATGCATGTCATACTTTTCTCTTTTCTACATAATCTTTTTGAAATAATTCTATATGCCTATTAGCATTACTTTCTCATCTTTTAGTTATTCATTAATTTCATATACACCTGTTTTCCCCCTTCCTCTACTAAACCTGATTTTTGTATTATTACTAATAGTATCCTCATTGACATACTTGAAGAGACTGCTTTTCTGTCCTACTATAGTAGAAATATTTACCTAAGACTTTTTTCACACTGGATCACTTGATTTTATAAGTTCTGCTAATTTCTGGCTCTTTGGAAATATTCCTTCCCCATTATGAAACTTACCAGACTGTCCCAGTTTCCTGGGACACCACTGGTTTTGAAATGTGATCATAACTATGGTAATTTATGTGTATGTAGCTGGTCCCACCACTAGACTGTGACATCATGGTTTCCTTTTTTACTCAGTATTTAAGATATCCCCTCATCAGACTCATCACACTGTCATGAGCTGAATCCCTATCAGACAAGTCATATCTAGGNGATCATAACTATGGTAATTTATGTGTATGTAGCTGGTCCCACCACTAGACTGTGACATCATGGTTTCCCTTTTTACTCAGTATTTAAGATATCCCCTCATCAGACTCATCAGACTGTCATGAGCTGAATCCCTATCAGACAAGTCATATCTAGGTGACATCAGGAAAAATGTTTAAGGTTCTCTAAACCTCAATTTCTTCATGTATAAAATGGAAATACTAAAAGTAGACATCTTATTGAATTGTTCTGCTATTAGAATGAGGTTAACTTTACTTCAGTTAGCATCTATACTTAGTAAACATTATTTTTTCATCATCATAGTTATCATCACAATCATCCTTACATTGATAATATGAGCAAATAAGTTGGGTCCTGTTTTATTGTAGGTGTTTAATTAGCACAAAGGAAAAGTGAATGAATAGCCTTGGAGGATAATACTTGTGTCCCATATTTGAATTTAGTATCAATCATTTCTATGGGCTATATAATTAGTATATAGACTATTTATTAATGCATAATATGGTTACAGGATATGTAGTTAGATGCCTAGAATATAGTTGCCACTAAGAACATGTTTTCTAATAAGTTGACAATTATCTGATGAATGTATTAATATTTTTTGACAGCTGATATCAAAAATGTTCATAGTCAAACTAATTTTCTGTTTTCCTATATATATTTAAAAATAATTCTGTTGTATATAGCTGATTTACTTTGTTGTACAACAGAAACTAATATACCATTGTAAAGCAACTATCCTCTAATTAAAAAGTAAAGAAAAGCTAAAAATAAATAACATAAATTTAAAAGAATCATTTGGGATGACATTTGTCCTTATCAGTCACCCCTGAACCTTCTGTAAAAAAAGTTATAATTTCAGAAACAGCTTTATATCATGTAATCTTAAATATATTGGAGAAGGAAATGGCAATTCACTCTAGTATTCTTGCATGACAAATCCCATGGGCAGAAGAGCCTGACTGACTACAGTCTGTGGTGTCTCAAAAGAGTCGGACATGACTTAGTGACTAAACAAGGCAATTTAAATATAAATCTAAGTTTACTTTTGCTATCATGTAATTTTACTTAAATCTGACTTTTTAGAAAACTCTTTGTAGATTTAACTTCCAGAAGAAATGCTTAGTGATACCAATGTGAAAATATTTTATTTAATTGGCAAGCTGTCTTCTATTTTACCATTTTCTATTAGACATCATGCTAAATAATAATTTTTTTCCAGAGTCCACTTTAACTTTCAAATCATTGATAAAGGTTTAATAACAATTGCATCATTCTAACCACCTTGATTGCTTACCAATATATTATATATAATATTAAAATACACTAAGTATGTATGATTATCCTTTGTAGCAACCCAAACTAGTAAATATGTATTTATTGATCATTACATATTAATAAATAAAATTAATGACCTGAGCACAATAAATGGTTAGCAATCAATTTTTCATCTCTTGACATTGATTTAATATGTGGTCAAGTGCAAGGGATGATGTCAATTTCTCATAAAGTTCTGCTTAACGGAAAATACAATTTTGTTATCTAATATTGGATCTGTTAACAAAGTTCTTTTATCTGTAACTATTATAGTTATTAAATATTAAAAGAAAATTCAGAAATAATAATTTTACACACCAAATAAAAGCGAATGCTGGCTTGAGAAACCATTTGGAAAACACAATGTTTCTCTAGCTAAAGCCAGCACTGTGCCTCTGGTGCCCCCTTGGATGACACTCAACTAGATCACTGATTTTAAAAACAAGAGTGACACACTGTGGCTTGTAGTTTAGCAATAGGACACTTGCCAAAATGTTGGAAACTAGTATAAATGCAGATGTGGACCTGGCTAGCAAAGGAGAAATAAAAGAAAAACCAAACAACACATTTGTTTTAAGCAAGTAAACTTAGCTTCATTTTTGTTGAGGCTTTGATAAATAATTACCTCTTAAAAAATGTAACAAAACTTAATGTGAACTTAACTACAACCATAAATGGCAATAAGAAAGTGAGGAAGACATTTTGAAAATACTCATCTATCTTGGCACAATTAATCATCAAAGGAAGTCATTAACATCAATCTCTTTAGCTAAATTCACCTGAGAATTAGATGCTAGTAACACGCATTCTTTATCTAACATTTGAGTTTTTCATCTCCAGACTGAAAATAAGAACACAAAAGCAATCAAAACACACTTCTTGTTTAACAATTTCCTCTGTTAATTACCTTTACAAAGCATCAGTCTTTCAAACTGACATGCATTGTGTATAAATTAATCTTAAAGTTACAAGAAAGTATACAAGCCTACAAGAGGTATTTTATTTTTCCCCAAAAGAGCATCAATCATAAATGAAAGCATTAGCTTCAAAGCTAACATTTTTCTTGGGTCCTATTTAGAAGCCAGAGGACATGGATTTATTTTGACTAAATATTAATCTTGTCAAATTTATAGATTTTTAGACAAAACACTCTTTCAGATGTAATTACCTCAATAAAATTAATATTTCAAAGATAAATTTTAGATGTTAGAAAATGATATAAAATTTACTTGAATATGTATTTGCTATTATTTTTATTATTTCTATCTTACCCATTAAAATGTGTTTTACTTTTAATATTGCCATGTGAGTTTGCATGAACAATTTACCTAATTAGAAGAATCTGTAGTTGTTAGTTATTAAAAGTTAATCACCAGTTATGTTAGGTAAGTTACTAATAAAAATGCTGCTGTAACAAATTCCAGTTATAAAACTGTTCTCACTCAATGCAAGATTTTCCAGCCATACTGTACCTGCTACTGATAAGCAGGCTTGCTTCTTCCAGCTAGTATTTCAAGAACTCCAGTCTCATTCAATCTCATGACTCGGTTTTTTTTAACATGAAACATTCACTGGTGCTCATTTGGAAATGGAAGAATTGTATCTGGAAAACTCTAATTATTCATTACTCAGTGGATAGGTTTTTTGGCTTGCTTACACTGAGTAGATTTTTGATAGTAAGTCAAATATCCATTTTGTTGTCCAGGCTAAAACATGGAACTGGAGCATGCAGAGATCTAAATCTCCTCAAGGTCAGTCTTTATGTGGATCAGAGTAATGTAAAAAATGTCATGATGAAGTACATGTGGGGGTAGGTATGCAGACTATCACTTACTCCACCACCTTCTTTAATCACTTTTCCTTAGCTCCTTTCTCTTTCTTCTTTTTAAAATACATACATTTACTAGATAATTTTGAAACCCTTACAATGTGTCAAACACTGTGCTAAGGGAGATAACATTGTAAGAATGACACATTTCCCTCCCTCAGAAATACCATAATCCAGTGGAAGAAGCACATTTTTAAAAAAAATTATGACATATCTAAAATGCCACAGTGAACAAATGTCTACAAATGCCAAAAAGGGAATAATAGAATCTGCCCTGGTGAAAGGTAAAAGTTCTCCCCTGAGGAGTCAAACTTTATCAAAATATAATTTATTCCAATTCAATAAACATATGCCGACACTTTAACCCTTAAAACATAAAATGAATAAGACTTGGCCCTTGTTCTCAAGGGCTCATAATCTGGCAGGGAGAAAAGACACAATGAACAGACAAGTGAAATATAAGACTTGCATCTTTGATTCTCTCTCAGTGACAAAGCCTGAGGCTGAGGTGGGGTTAGTGAACAGCACACAAAGCCAGGTCCCCTTAATCATCAATCAAACCCTCAGATCATTCAACGGGGAAATTAGAATCACTTCTAATCACTCCCATCTATGTATGGTGAGAGAAATTCAGTGTCCATCTCTGGCCATAGGAGGAATAGAAGAGGAAAATATGTGTCTTTTGAGAACTCTTTACAAACTCATTTTAGTTTTGAATGGGAGCAGAAATCAGCCTGTCCAAGTGGCCCATACCACTCAATGCTTTAAAGTGATCTCAAGTTACAATTTCTCCTAGGCACCTGACATAATCAAAGAAAATCTTCTCTGAATCCAAGTCTCAAAGGCTTTTCATTGATAATATGTCAGGGCACAAGGATCTGCAATTACAAATTACAATCAATAATTTTTGTTTGATTTGCTCTAATAATTGGGAATGGACTCTAGGGAACTGGCTACGGAGAATTTTTGGTAAACAGTTTTTTGAAAGTAAAAGTATGGATTTCTTGGTAAATATTGTGAGCCAATAATTCTTATGGTAGGAAAAAATATATATAAGAANCTGGCTACGGAGAATTTTTGGTAAACAGTTTTTTGAAAGTAAAAGTATGGATTTCTTGGTAAATATTGTGAGCCAATAATTCTTATGGTAGGAAAAAATATATATAAGAAAATAAAAGAAAAAGGTCATATGCGTGATGACCATAATACAATCTGACATACTGGATTTTCAGAGGGGGAAACACTGACAGAAGAGAAAGATTCTGAAAAGGAATGGCTGAGATTTTTCCAAAACAAATGAAAAGTACCAATCTGGGAAGATGGAAAGGTTGAAATTCAATGTGGTGGTGGTAGCTCTAAAATCAGGATAACCCTCGACAGTTGTGCTGAACAGAGGAAGGGGCAATGGGTCTTTGGGCTTCAACCTTGCTTATTCACTGGTTCTAGGCTGCCCTCAGGGAAGGGTGTGACCTAGGGTGGAGCACCTTCTTATGGCCTAAGGTGATGCCACAGAGAGATGTAAGCCCTCTACAGCCAGCTCTGCTGGTAGACACAGAAATGAGTGCTCTTGTTCTTAAGGGGAATCACGGACATGCAATAGTAACCACTGTAACTACATACACCCTAACGTAAATACTCATTGGAATATAGTTGGAAGTCCTAACAAAACTACTCAATAGCTGGAATTCCTTGGCCACACATTAACTGAGGCTGAGTTGTTATGCTGCCTGTAGGGCTGTTCGTGTAAAAGACACCATCCTAGGCCCAAACAGCTCCTCTTGTCTTTCTGCTGACTCTACCAAGGACTGTTAACTGTGTGGTAAAACACTTCTGTCATCAAGGGCTTTTCAGTGACTAGATACTGTTTAATTATCATTAGGTCTAGATAACCTCCTTGCTCTATTAATATTATTAACCAAAACAATAATTAATATATTTGCTGATGTATTTCTGGCACCCACAAACCAAGTCTGTACCCCCATACCCAAGGTTAACCAGAAAATTGTCCCAGTGGCCCCTTGTTGGTGTGCAGTGCAGCTGTGAATGCATCCAGTTCATCGTTCTGTCCAACTCCACCCTGTAAATTACCCTATAAGGAATGGATCCATCAATTATACGGAGCTGTCTCTCTCAGTTTTCATTCATAAGATAGCTTGTTATTTTCATGGACACTTCTCATTTTCTCAGACCTCCAACATAGCTCAAAGTTCCCTCAGTGTTTTAGAACAAAACACTTCTTTCGATCCTCACAGGCTGGAAACATCTAGTTAAGAAAGTACTTTCTGGGCTCAGTGTTCTCCATCACAAAGTTTTAATGAACATGGTTGTAATAACATATGTGAATAGGTAACAAATGTCATTCTCTTCTCTCATCGTCCACCTTCCCCACTTGAGTGGGTTTGACTCCTGGTGTTTACCAAGCGTTAGCTGTGGTCAATATGAGGACTAAAAGGCTTACGCTGTGGCTCCATTCTGTGTACAGCCAACAAAACATGACCTTCTTATTCTGGAGAGGGAACAGACAGAGAAGGAAACAGAAAGGAACCAATCGAAGGGCAATAACATCTTGTTTATAAATCATTTGGTTATCAGGTTTTAAATTTCTAGCATCCAAGTTTCCTGAGTTGACAAATAAGGGGGAAAGAAGTTGGGAAGTCTATGCACAGGCAAGAAAAGTTTTGTTCTATATCCTGGTTGCAAGGCTCAGAGAAGTCATCATACCCATCCCTAATCTCCATCCACAGTCCTTTTTAATACTCTATTCATCCCAAGGCTAGAAAATATCTTCACACTAAAATATAAAATAGCTTTTCCTGTTCTAACAATAATGGAAGGAAGGAGAAAGGTCTTGGTTGCCTGAAGACTGAATGGGAAGGCAAGGAAAACAAACAAGTTAAGTTTTAAAATCATTATTACGACAGTATTTCTCACAATCTTACCCCATTAATCTATCGTGTATAGAACCATTGATTTATCGTTCATGCCGCATGCTTAGTCACATCAGTGGTGACCAACTCTTTGCAACTCTATGGACTGTAGCCCAGCAGCTCCTCTGTCCATGGAGTTCCTTGGGCAAGAATACTGGAGTGGATTGCCATGCCCTCCTCCAAAGGATATTCCTGACCCAGGGATGAAACCTGCATCTCCTATAACTCCTGCATTGTAGGTGGATTCTTTCCTGCTAAGTTGCTTCAATCATGTCCAATTCTATGTGACCCTATGGATTGTTGCCTGTCAGGCTCCTCTGTCCATGGTATTCTCCAGGCAAGAACATTGGAGTGGGTTGCCATGCTCTCCTCCAGGAGATCTTGGGATCAAAGCGATATCATTTACATCTCCTGCATTGGCAGGCAGGTTCTTTACCACTAATACCACCTGAGAAGCCCCAATTTATCTTAGGCATTGAAACTAAAGTAGCAATTTCAGCTATACTTTTCTGGGTAACAAGCAGTCTCAAACTCTGCAACTTGAAAAAAGTCTTTGTCATAGTTTTATATTTGGTGGGGATTTTTTGTTTGTTTGTTTCATCTGGGCTCCCTTACATGTGACATTCAGCTAAAGCATCTCCTGTGTCAGCAGTTCTCCAGAGTATCCACATCTAGAAGTTGGTACTGGTCAATTTTGCCAACAAAGGTCCCTAGAGTCAAAGCTATGGTTTTTCCAGTGGTCACGTATGGATATGAGAGTTGGACCATAAAGAAGGCTGAGTGCCAAATAACTGATGCTTTCAAACTGTGGTGTTGGAGAAGACTCTTGAGAGTCCCTTAGACAGCAAGATCAAACCAGTCAATTCTAAAGGAAATCAACCCTGAATACTCATTGGAAGTAGTGATGCAGAAGCTGAAGCTCCAATACTTTGGCCACCTGATGTGAAGAGCTGACTCACTGGAAAAGACCCTGATGCTNCTGATGCTTTCAAACTGTGGTGTTGGAGAAGACTCTTGAGAGTCCCTTAGACAGCAAGATCAAACCAGTCAATTCTAAAGGAAATCAACCCTGAATACTCATTGGAAGTAGTGATGCAGAAGCTGAAGCTCCAATACTTTGGCCACCTGATGTGAAGAGCTGACTCACTGGAAAAGACCCTGATGCTGGGAAAGACTGAGGGCAGGAGAAGGGGCAACAGAGGATGAGATGGTTGGATGACATCACCAACTCAATGGACACAAGTTTGAGTGAACTCCAGGAGATGGTGAAGAACAGGGAAGCCTGGCGTGCATAGTGTTGCAAGAATCAGACATGACTAAGCAACTGAACAACAACTGGCCATCCAGCTACCTTGATTCTTTCTCATGGGGCCTCTCCTCCTTCAGTTGACTGAATCAGCCTCCTCTCATAGCAGACCCATAGACGGGAAACCATGGAAACAGTGTCAGACTTTATTTTGGGGGGCTCCAAAATTACTGCAGATGGTGACTGAAGCCATGAAATTAAAAGACACTTACTCCTTGGAAGGAAAGTTATGATCAACCTAGATGGCATATTCAAAAGCAGAGACATTACTTTGCCAACAAAGGTCTGTCTAGTCAAGGCTAATTGGAGAAGGAAATGGCAACCCACTCCAGTATTCTTGCCTGGAGAATCCCAGGGATGGGGGAGCCTGGTGGGCTGCCGTCTATCGGGTCACACAGAGTCGGACACGACTGAAGTGACTTAGCAGCAGCAGCAGTCAAGGCTATGGTTTTTCCAGTAGTCATGTATGGATGAGAGAGTTGGACTGTGAAGAAAACTGAGCGCCGAAGAACTGATGCTTTTGAACTGTGGTGTTGGAAAAGACTCGAGTGTCCCTTGGACTGCAACAAGATCCAACCAGTCCATCCTAAAGGAGATCAGCCCTGGGTGTTCTTTGGAAGGAATGATGTTAAAGCTGAAACTCCAGTACTTTGGCTACCTCATGTGAAGAGTTGACTCATTGGAAAAGACTCTGATGCTGGGAGTAACTGGGGGCAGGGGGAGAAGGGGACGACTTTAAGAAAGCTGAGCACCGAAGAACTGATGCTTTTGAACTGTGTTGTCGGAGAAGACTCTTGAGAGTCCCTTGGACTGCAAGGAGATCCAACCAGTCCATTCTGAAGGAGATCAGCCCTGAGATTTCTTTGGAGGGAATGATACTGAAGCTGAAACTCCAATACATTGGCCACCTCATGCGAAGAGTTGACTCATTGGAAAAGACCCTGATGCTGGGAGGGATTGGAGGCAGGAGGAGAAGGGGACGACAAAGGATGAATGGCTGGATGGCATCACAGACTCGATGAACATGGCTTTGGGTAGACTCTGGGAGTTGGTGATGGACAGGGAGGCCTGGCATGCTGCGATTCATGGGGTCACAAAGAGACACGACTGAGTGACTGAACTGAACTGAACTATTGATACTTCTTCATAATCTGGACAACCAGATACTCACATAATCAGTACTTTCCTCTTTACTCTGCTTTTTGAAAATGAGACAGGTAAGCCAAACTTGGGGAGCTTGTCCAAAAGTCTTTCAGGTTCTGTCATCCAGTCAATCCAGATGATGCTTAATTTCTTACACCTTCAGGGGACTTCCCTGGTGACTCAGAGGTTAAAGTGTCTGCCTCCAATGCGGGAGACCTGGGTTCGATCCCTGGGTTGGGAAGTTCCCCTGGAGAAGGAAATGGCAACCCACTCCAGTATTCTTGCTTGGAGAATCCCATGGACTGAGGAGCTTGGTGGGCTGCAGTCCACGGGGTCACAAAGAGTCGGACACGACTGAGTGACTTTACTTACTTACTCAGCAGTTATAGTATCATATGCTGATAACTTTTGTTTATAACAATTGCAGTAAGATACTGCATGTCCTTCATGCAACTTTGGGAATTTCAAAGAAAGCTCAAATGCAGTGGTATCTGGTGTTGCTTTCCATGTTTTCAAAAATTATAATCCATGTGTCATATATCTGGTGCCCGTCAGGTACCCAGTGGCCTCTCCACATTGAGAAACATGGGAGAAAAGACCTGTGCGGTGTCTCCAGGTATCAGATGTGGACTAGCCACTTGGACCTGGAGGCTGCTGTATTGAGCACCAAGATTCTAGAGCATTCTGAGAGAGAGTCTTCCTGGCCAGGGGGCTGTCGGGTTGCCTGGTGCTCAGGGTTGGAGGGGGGCCTTGTCCTCCCCAGAGCCGCTTCTTCCTCCCCCAGACTGATCTTCTGTGTAGTGCTCAGCTCCCAGGCAGCCAGAGGAAGAGACGTCTAGTCCCCTGCAGAGCTCGTGTGTCCCTTGTGCCCCAGCCTCTGTCTCTGTTAGCAGGTCAGGATCACTCCACCTGGGAGTCAGCCCTTCCCTCCACCCTCCGCCCCCCTCCCCCAGCCACACGTGGCTCTCCTGGCTCCCACCCCTTCCCATAGCCCTATCAGTGCGAGCATAGAAGAGGCTGTTTGTTCAAGGGGCCAGGCCAGCTTGGCCCCCTGCCACTCTCAGGCAAGTGATTTCTTTCTTTTGTTTCTTAAAAGTTGATTTGAAGTATAGATTTACAGTGCTGTATTTAATTTCTGCTGTAGGGCAGAATGTCTCAATTCTGAATGTTGAGTTTTAAGCCAACTTTTTCATTCTCCTCTTTCACTTTCATCAAGAGGCTCTTTACTTCTTCACTTTCTGCCATAAGGGTGGTGTCATCTGCATATCTGAGGTTACTGATTTTTCCCCCAGCAGTCTTGATTCCAATGCTCAGTCATGTCTGACTCTTTGAGATCCAATGAACTGCAGCACGCCAGGCCTCCCTGTCCATCACCAGCTTCCGGAGTTCACCCAAACTCATATCCATTGGGTCAGTGATGCCATCCAGCCATCTCATCCTCTGTTGTCCCCTTCTCCTCCTGCCCTCAATATTTCCCAGTATCAGGCTCTTTTCAAATGAGTCAGCTCTTTGCATCAGGTGACCAAAGTGTTGGAGTTTCAGCTTCAACATCAGTCCCTCCAATGAATACACAGGACTGATCTCCTTTAGGATGGACTGGTTGGATCTCCTTGCAGTCCAAGGGACTCTCAAGAGTCTTCAACACTACAGTTCAAAAGCATCAATTCTTCTGCACTCAGCTTTCTTTATAGTCCGACTCTCACATCCTTACATAACTACTGGAAAAACCATAGCCTTGACTAGATGGACCTTTGTTGACAAAGTAATGTCTCTGCTTTATAATGTGCTGTCTAGGTTGGTCATAACTTTCCTGCCAAGGAGTAAGCGTCTTTTAATTTCATGGCTGCAGTCACCATCTGCAGTGATTTTGGAGCCCCCCCAAAAAAAGTCTGACACTGTTTCCACTGCTTGCCCATCTATTTCCCATGAAGT
>SJYX01001227.1:144024-167233 GCA_006410675.1 Oreotragus oreotragus | reverse complement strand
AAGACACTTACTCCTTGGAAGAAAAGTTATAACTAACGTAGATAGTATATTTAAAAGCAGAGACATTACTTTGCCGACTAAGGTCCGTCTAGTCAAGGCTATGGTTTTTCCTGTGGTCATGTATGTATATGAGAGTTGGACTGTGAAGAAGGCTGAGTGCCAAAGAATTGATGCTTTTGAACTGTGGTGTCGGAGAAGACTCTTGAGAGTCCCTTGGACTGCAAGGAGATCCAACCAGTTCATTCTGAAGGAGATCAGCCCTGGGATTTCTTTGGAGGGAATGATCCTAAAGCTGAAACTCCAGTACTTTGGCCACCTCATGAGAAGAGTTGACTCATTGGAAAAGACTCTGATGCTGGGAGGGATTGGGGGCAGGAGGAGAAGGGGACGACAGAGGATGATATGGCTGTATGGCATCACCGATTCGATGGACATGAGTCTGAGTGAACTCCGGGAGTTGGTGATGAACAGAGAGACCTGGCATGCTGCGATTCATGGGGTCGCAAAGAGTGGAACATGACTGAGCGACTGAACTGAACTGAACTGAACTATGGATAGGAAATCTTGCCCAAGTGTTTGCTTGCATCCAACCACTCTGTCCATGGTTCTGAAACTGCACCACAGTTCCCCAGGGCACAGCAGTAGGGCGGAGGGAGTGCCACATACCTTTCAGATACCACCTGAACTAAGAGCTCAAATTCACGGTGTGCACATTAGAGCACGCTGCTTTCCTCTGATGATAGTGTATCTTTGTGTAGCTGGCTTTCGGCACTTGTGATAAAAAGCACGTACCACATGAAAAATCAATGTGGAACCAGAACTGAAGGTTCTTGTGTCCCATCTGATTCTGAAGTTTGCCATCCCTAATAGGTGCATACATCCCATTACTAACTATTACAATATTAAAGCATAAAATTAAAATATTTCTCTTTCAATGTATGTGCTTTTCTATCCAAATGGCTATTAAGTTGTTCTGACATAAATGCTTCTTAATTTTTTTGATCCACCTAAGTGCCCTGTGAACTGAAGTTCTGGGAATCTGTTCACTAGACTACACTGTCTCAAATGTGGAGGCTAAAAAACGTGGAGCATCTAAATGTTCACAGGTTCACAAAAGTTTCCAAGTAGCCAAAGCATTTCTGAGAAAGAGCAAAGCCAGAAGCATCACACTTCCTGAGTTCTAACTGTACTACAAAGCTAAAGTAGTTTAAACAGTTAGCACTGGCATAAAAACAAGACACCGAGATCAATAAAACAGCACCAGGAGCTCTACATATACACTCAGGATTTGACAAGGAAGTCAAGAACACTCAATGGGGAAAGGATAGTTTTTTCAACAAATGGAGTTGGAAAAACTGGATAACAACATGCCAAAAAAAAAAAGAAAGAAAGAAAGAAAGAAAAGAAATCGGACCTGTCTTATACCACTCATAAAAACTAACTCAAAGTGGATTTTTAAAAGTGGATTAAAGACCTAAATATAAGACCAAAGTTTTTACCCATATGTTAAAGACTCCTAGAAGAAACCATAAGGAAAAAGCTCCTGACATTGGCCTTGGCAATGATATTTTAGATGCAACACCATAAGCACAAACAAGAAAAGCAAAAATCAAAGGTGACTACATCAAGTTAAAAAGCTTCCACAGAGCAAAAGAAACAATAAACAAAATAAAAAGGCCACCTGTTGAATGGGAGAAGATATTTGAAGACCATATGGTGGCTCAGGGAGAAAGAATCTGCCTGCAATGTAGGAGACCTGGGTTCAATCCCTGGGTCGGGGAGATCCCTTGGAGAAGGGAATGGCAACCCACTCCAGTATTCTTGCCAGGAAAACCCCGTGGATAGTGGAGCCTGGCAGGCTATATATAGTCCATAGGGTTGCAAAGAGTCAGACACAACTGAGCACAGCACAGCAACAGCAACATATACTGGATATAGGGCTTATATCCAAAATATATAAAGAACACATGCAACCTCAATGACAATAACATCAACAATAAAAAATAAGCAATCGAATTTTTTAAATGAGCAGAAGAACTGGATAGACATTTTTCCAAAGAAAGTATTCAAATAGCCAACAAGTACATGAAAAGGTGCTCAATATCACTAGTCACAGAGAATCAAAACCAGAAATGGAGATCACTGTCTGTTAGAATGCCAACATCAAGAAAATGGGGAAAAAAGCGAATGTTGGGGAGAATGTGGAGAAAAGGGAACCGTAATAGAACTGTTGGTGGGAATGTTAATTGGCTCACCTAATATGGGAAACAGTACAGAAATTCCTCAAATTAAAAATACAGCAACCATAGGATCCAGCTGGGTATCCAGCCAAAGGAAATGAAAACAATATCAAAAAAAATCTACATTCCCATGTTCATTGCAGCATTATTCAAAATAACCAAGATATGGAGACAACCTAGGTGCCCATCAACAGACAAGCAGATAAAGAAAACGTGGCATGTATATACTGGAATATGATTCAGCTGTAAGAAAGAAGGAAATCCTGCCACAGTATTGTAAAGTAATTAGCCTCCAATTAAAATAAGTAAATTTTAAAAAGAAAAAAAATATGATAGTTACCAGGAGCTGAGGGATTGAAGAGATGTGAAAAATGATAAACTTGAAACTGGAAGACTAATGAGTTCTGGAGATCTAATGTACAGCGTAGTGATTACAGCCCACAAAACAGTATTACCTATTTCAGAATTGCTAAGAGCCTGGTTTTCAAATGTTCTCACCACAATAAAAACACGTGATAGTTGTATGATATGGTAAAGATATCAGCTAAAGCTGCAGTGGTACTCATAAGGAAGGAGGAAAGGAAGGGAAAGTCGCTCAGTCGTGTCCGACTCGTTGTGACCCCATGGACTGTAGCCCACCAGGCTTCTCAGTCCATGGGATTTTCCAGGCAAGAATACGCATAAGGCAATATATATAAATGTATCAGCTCAACACTTTAATTCATACAATGTGTATGTTAGTTATATCTCAATTTTAAAACGTGATTTATCCATAAAATGGAATATTATTCAGAAAGAAAATTCTGTCACATGCTATGACATGGATGAAACTTGAAGACATCATGTTAAGTGAAATCAGCCACACACAAAAGAACAAATCTTTATTGTACCATTGCACTTACATGTGGTACCTAGAGTAATCAGGTTCACAGAGACATAGGATGGTTGTTGCCCAGTTACAGTTAACTGGTTGTTGCCCAGTTGTTGGGGAGTTAGTGTTTTTAAGGGCACAGAGTTTCAGTTTGAGAAGATGAAAAAGTTCTGGAGGTAAGACGGTGACAGTGGTTTCACAACAATGCGAATGAACTTAATGCCACTGAAATGCACACTTTAAAAAGAAAACAGGTTAAAATGGTAAGTTTTATGTATATGTTGCCATGATGAAAAATAATCCTCAGAAGGAAGGAAGGAGGGCGGGAGGGATGGTTCATTCTCTTATTCACCCACGCTTACAGAACACCTCCGACTTGCTGGGTGCTGAGCTAGGCACGGGGGTTACAGCAGTGAACAAACAGACAAAATGCCTCCCTGATGGGGCTCAGATCCTGATGGGAAGACAAACAATAACCACAAGACCAAACAAGTGTGTGTTCTGTTAGATTTGCTAACAGTGCTAAGAAAGGAACAAAGCGGCCGAGCCTAGAAAAGTCGTGGGGCAGGAAGGAGGTGACAGGAAAGGCCTCACTAAGGTGGCAATCTGATAGACTTAAAAGAGGTAAGAGAACTATCAGCCACTTAACTTTGGTGGCTATCTCTCTCTCTTGTTTTTTGGCCACACTGTACAGTATGTGGGATCTTAATTCCCTAACCAGGGATCGAACTTGTGCCCCCTGCATTGCAAGCATGGAGTCTTAACCACAGGACCACCAGGGGAGTCCCTGTCAGTTGTCTCTTACAAAAAGAATAAACTAATTCAGAAACAAAGCCCTGAAATTACGTTATACAACACACAGAAAACTAATGAGAACTGGCCTATATCAGATAGAATAACTCATGAAAGAACAAAAGAAAACTGGTCTATAACTTCTCTGGATTATCTCACTTCAGTGTTTTCAGTAGAACCTGAACTTGGAGAAAGAGGAAACAGAGGTGATAATCACACAAACCCTGTACTATACCTCGCACACAGTGTGAAATGAAGAAGGGCCCAGAGATTTCGAGAAGGAAGTGGCAACCCACTCCAGTATTCTTGCCTGGGAAATCCCATGGACAGAGGCGCCTGGTGGGCTAGAGCCCATGGGGTCTCAAAAGTGACTTAGCAACTGAACAAGTTCATTTTTTAAAACAGCTGGAATACCCTACACAATAAAATTTAACACTATGTAAAGAAATATCTATTATGCTAGTATTGTTTTAGTAAGTTGCAGAGCTGTCTGAATTTTTGTTTTGTATGAGAGTCCTAAATGTTCTTCACTGCCCTTTCTCTTCCTAGTAGCAACATGACGTAGGGGTTAAGAGTGTGGCGTCTGGACTTCTACTCCCCAAGCTTATGTTCTAGCATGAGGCATGCACTTAACCTCTCTGTGCCTCAGTTTTATTTTTTGTATAAAGAAGTGATAATAATATTAGGATTGCTTTGAAATATAAATGAGTTATTATTTTTAAGGCTTCCCTGATGGCTCAGAGGTTAAAGCATCTGCCTGCAATGCGGGAGACCTGGATTCGATCCCTGGGTCGGGAAGATCCCCTGGAGAAGGAAATGGCAACCCACTCCAGTATTCTTGCCTGGAGAATCCCATGGACAGAGGAGCCTGGTGGGCTACAGTCCACGGGGTTGCAAAGACTCGGACACGACTGAGCGACTTCACTTCACTTCACTTCACTTCTAGAATAGTGTCTGAAACACAGGAAGAGCTATATGTTAGATACTGCCATCATCATAGTTTGTATTTCTTGGATTATGCTGCAAAACAAATAAATAAAAGTTGGCTAAGAGCATTCACCCCTCACTTTACTGCTGCAGTGCCTTGCTTTGGTTTGGTTTTACATTTTTCCACAAGTGATTCAGATCTGGCCCACTAACCCTGTACTATACCTCGCACACAGTGTGAAATGAAGAAGGGCCCAGAGATTTCGAGAAGGAAGTAGCAACCCACTCCAGTATTCTTGCCTGGGAAATCCCATGGACAGAGGCGCCTGGTGGCCTAGAGCCCATGGGGTCTCAAAAGTGACTTAGCAACTGAACAAGTTCATTTTCTAAAACAGCTGGAATACCCTACACAATAAAATTTAACACTATGTAAAGAAATATCTATTATGCTAGTATTGTTTTAGTAAGTTGCAGAGCTGTCTGAATTTATGTTTTGTATGAGAGTCCTAAATGTTCTTCACTGCCCTTTCTCTTCCTAGTAGCAACATGACGTAGGGGTTAAGAGCGTGGCGTCTGGACTTCTACTCCCCAAGCTTAGGTTCTAGCATGAGGCATGCACTTAACCTCTCTGTGCCTCAGTTTTATTTTTTGTATAAAGAAGTGATAATAATAATATTAGGATTGCTTTGAAATATAAATGAGTTATTATTTTTAGAGCACTTAGAATAGTGTCTGAAACACAGGAAGAGCTATATGTTAGATACTACCATCATTATAGTTTGTATTTCTTGGATTATGCTGCAAAATAAATAAATAAAAGTTGGCTAAGAGCATTCACCCCTCATTTTACTGCTGCAGTGCCTTGCTTTGGTTTGGTTTTACATTTTTCCACAAGTGATTCAGATCTGGCCCACTGCCTGCAATGTTTTGCATTTCTAAATGGTTGGAAAAAAAATTTTTAATATCTTGTGACATGAAAATTATATTCAAACTTGTGTCTATAAATTGAAGTTTTATTAGAACAATAATAATGAAAAACATTCAATTGTTTTGCCTGTGGCTGCCTTCACATTACAGTAGCAGAGTTGAGTGGTCTGAAGACCTTAGGCCCCACAGTGCCTGAGACAGTTACTATCTGGTTCTTTACAAGCTTAAGTCTTCTTAGAGCTGAAAGCATCACAGCCAGTATAGAGGAATACTTTTATATATGGTGTATATTTCAGAAATGATGCAATTTGTGGGTAGGTGGTGCATTGTATTTATATGTTACAAGACTAAGCATTAGGATTTTTCCCAAAGATAAATGTTTTAGCTGCTGGACTGTCATAACATGAAAACAAATACCCTGATGGAATGTGGCAGTAAATTATTAAATAAACATTGTCTAAATTCAATTGTTAATTGATCCCTAAAAAAAGAAAGAAAGAAATCATGTTCTGGTAATTTGAGATGCTAAATAACACTAGCTGAAATTTCATGCATGCGTGCTCAGTCACTTCAGTTGTGTCTGACTCTTTGTGATCCCATGGACCATGGCCTGCCAGGCTCCTCTGTCAATGGGATTTTCCTGGCAAGAGTACTGGAGTGGATTGCCATGCCCTCCTCCAGGGGATCTTCTGCACCCAGGGATCAGCTGTTTTAAATGGGATCTCTACTGTTTAAATGAGATCTCCAGCTGCTCACATAATAACAATGTAACAATATTTTGCTCTTGTATGTAGATGTTTTATGAATTTGGGAGTGGAGGGCCCTGAGAGGATGATTTTTCTTGAACCATGGGTAACAAGTAGAAGTCAATACTGAAAATGCTAATAGCAGTTAGAACCTTCAGTCATTCAAGAGGTGGGTTGTTTTCATTCTGGCACTCTTTAAAAAACCTTGTAAATGGAACTATCAGAAGGAAAAACATTTAAATTACCACCACTGGATTTCTTTATGGGACAGTGCAAGCTTCATGGAGCTGTGGGATTTCCCTGAGCCTTGCACAAGAGAAAATTGCATACTTATTGATTCTAAGCCCCTGATGTCCTATGTTCCTCAGCTTGCCTGTCCTCTGGCTTCTGTGTCCTTAAGGCAGCCCTCACCCACAGAGACAGGGCCCTGAAGCATCTGGAGCCTTGCAGCCCTTCGCTTTCCTCCTGGCCTTGCTCACCTCTGGATGGTTAACAAGCTTCAGCTTATCTCTCTGTCACCTCCTCCCCTTCCCAGAAAGTTTGGAGTCAATTCTTCTATAAATCATCTCTTGTTAAAAACCATTTTACAGAGCAGGATCTGCTGTGGTTTCCAGACCTGACTGCACACCTGGGTCCCACCAGGAGCTCGATAAGAACAGAAGTCTGTATTTAGTACATATGAGAAGAGACCCATGAGTTTGTCTAAGTGCCTCAGATGATTCTGTTAGAAAACACTTCATGAGAATCTTGAAGGGTGAATAGAAGTTTACCAGATTGACAAAGGGGAAAGAATTCTTTTCACTTGGATATAAAATGCCATGTGTACAGATATGGGTGAAGGCGTGTGCACAGCAAGTTAAAGGAAATGCATGTTTTCAAACTACACAAAAAGTGTTCAGGTGGTAAGGAAACTCTTTCATAAACATCAGAGTTCTTGATATGTTTTCTTTTAATAAAGATCGCACTGCCAGGCTCCCTCCAGCTCTGCTGTTTCAGGCTTCCAGTGGTGGGTTCCGAGCCCTGTCCTCATAGGCCCAGAGCCAGGGTCTGGGTGGCTTGAAGCTTTCTTTGACCCTGCCACGACTGCTTCTCGCTTGTCCTTTGCTCTGGCACTGATCGTCATCATAAGAGAGAGAAACAGCATGGCTGGGACTTGGAACTTGGCTGTTTGTAAAATAGCTCAGGCAGGAACAGCTCACCCCAAAATGCTCTGCAGTTGGCAGAGAGTTTGAATTGTTTTAGGGTTTAGAGTTTGAATGGGAACCCCAGAAATAGTTTCCATCAAGTTTTTCCCAAGCATCTCTCCCATACTCTCAAGAACAAGATCCTGTCTCCCTTTGCCAGAACAGACAGACAGATGCTCTAGCCACAATTTTCTTACAGTAGAACTCTGGATTTAGTATTATCAATTTGATGGAATGGAGCTCTGTGAAGAGCTTGGGGCTTGAGATAGAACACCTGGCTTCCCATTCTGTTTCATAAGCTACTTACTTGTCTAACTTAAGCCAAATCACTTGGTCAAATGAAACGTCTTTCCCGTCTCAGTTCCTCTTTCTATAAAATTGGTATTTTAGCATGCTTTATATACTTTTTGTGGCCTGGAATAATGGAGGAGATCTCATGTGAATGGAGTTTTGAGGAAAGGGATGTATGTTACAAATGAGGGGCTATTTCTTAAGAACGACCAGGAACAGAACCTTGTATAATTCAGCCTTGTAAGGCAGGTTGCTTTTTCTGAGACACAAAGAAGAATCAATTTACCAGTAGGTACCCTTCAGGAAATGTTAGCTTTCACTGACAGTGTTTCCATGTAGACAGTCTGCCATTCATCATAGGATCCGGCCCGAGCTTTCTTCACCACTGACCCCGCAGCTGGAATCAGTCATGCCTTCCCTTGGGTTCCCATTGAAGTTAGCACTTGCCTCCCTGAAAGCCTTTATCACACTCCTCAAGGGCAGAAACCTTCTTTGTATCTGTCCTCAAGGCTAATACAGGTCTTCGCACATAGTAAGCCCTTAACAAATGTTGGCTATTAAATGAATGAGCTTGGACACTGTCCAGCATTGGATTAGATGTACTTCAAGCCAAAGATTATCACAATATACATTACTGAGTTGGAATGGATCTTAAGGGTTCATCTTACCAACTTCCTGCTCTTAGCCAGGGCCAACTTTCCAGCACCTAACAAATTAGGGTCCTTTATTTTCAGTTCCTTCCTGAGGAGGACATTGAGTAGTTTTGCTGGCTAAATAGTGGCTTAGCTTCCTTTGTAGAGCAAAGTCCATTTCCTCTTTAGCTCAAGAATGAAAGGGGTTGGACATGCCCAAATTTTATGTATGCTGCTGCTGCTGCTAAGTCGCTTCAGTCGAGTCTGACTCTGTGCGACCCCATAGACGGCAGCCCACCAGGCTCCCCTGTCCCTGGGATTCTCCAGGCAAGAACACTGGAGTGGGTTGCCATTTCCTTCTCCAAAGTATGAAAGGGAAAACTGAAAGTGAAGTCGCTCAGTCGCGTCCGACTCTTAACGACCCCATGGACTGCAGCCTACCAGGCTCCTCCGTCCATGGGATTTTCCAGGCAAGAGTACTGGAGTTGGGTGCCATTGCCTTCTCCAATTTTATGTATAGGAGGGATTTTTATATATATAATTGAAGATTTTTCTTATATCAGGGTCTGATCTAGTTCACGTTGGAAGCAGAGACCATCGTCTCAACAGAAGAACTAAGAAGCTGTCAACTTGAATTTTAGAATTACTTCCAGTGGCAGCTGGTATCATGGGAATCTGCTTCAGCACACAGAGCGGAGATGCTGCAGCTTGGAACACCGCCATCCTTTTGCCAAAGATAGACTAGTATGCAGAAGATCTTGCATTTGTCAAGTCTGAATATTAATTCCCTACTCTCTGAAGTGTTTAGTCCCCTGTGATGAATTTAATTCTGTGAATTTAATTTACTAGAATTGCTTTTTTTGGATCATGAACATTTGTGTTTCTCTTCTTTATACAAATACAGGGCATCTTCAGGCACAAGAAAAGTGATAGTATTAAACATAAAGAAGAAAATTTTTGTGTCCAGTAAAAATCTCTCAACCCTAGAGCTGTTTTGAGCTGATAGCAACATGGCTCTAAAATNACTGCTTCTCGCTTGTCCTTTGCTCTGACACTGATCATCATCATAAGAGAGAGAAACAGCATGGCTGGGACTTGGAACTTGGCTGTTTGTAAAATAGGTCAGGCAGGAACAGCTCACCCCAAAATGCTCTGCAGTTGGCAGAGAGTTTGAATTGTTTTAGGGTTTAGAGTTTGAATGGGAACCCCAGAAATAGTTTCCATCAAGTTTTTCCCAAGCATCTCTCCCATACTCTCAAGAACAAGATCCTGTCTCCCTTTGCCAGAACAGACAGACAGATGCTCTAGCCACAATTTTCTTACAGTAGAACTCTGGATTTAGTATTATCAATTTGATGGAATGGAGCTCTGTGAAGAGCTTGGGGCTTGAGATAGAACACCTGGCTTCCCATTCTGTTTCATAAGCTACTTACTTGTCTAACTTAAGCCAAATCACTTGGCCAAATGAAACGTCTTTCCCGTCTCAGTTCCTCTTTCTATAAAATTGGTATTTTAGCATGCTTTATATACTTTTTGTGGCCTGGAATAATGGAGGAGATCTCATGTGAATGGAGTTTTGAGGAAAGGGATGTATGTTACAAATGAGGGGCTATTTCTTAAGAACGACCAGGAACAGAACCTTGTATAATTCAACCATGTAAGGCAGGTTGCTTTTTCTGAGACACAAAGAAGAATCAATTTACCAGTAGGTACCTTTCAGGAAATGATAGCTTTCACTGACAGTGTTTCCATGTAGACAGTCTGCCATTCATCACAGGATCCGGCCCGAGCTTTCTTCACCACTGACCCCGCAGCTGGAGTCAGTCATGCCTTCCCTTGGGTTCCCATTGAAGTTAGCACTTGCCTCCCTGAAAGCCTTTATCACACTCCTCAAGGGCAGAAACCTTCTTTGTATCTGTCCTCGAGGCTAATACAGGTCTTCGCATATAGTAAGCCCTTAACAAATGTTGGCTATTAAATGAATGAGCTTGGACACTGTCCAGCATTGGATTAGATGTACTTCAAGCCAAAGATTATCACAATATACATTACTGAGTTGGAATGGATCTTAAGGGTTCATCTTACCAACTTCCTGCTCTTAGCCAGGGCCAACTTTCCAGCACCTAACAAATTAGGGTCCTTTATTTTCAGTTCCTTCCTGAGGAGGACATTGAGTAGTTTTGCTGGCTAAATAGTGGCTTAGCTTCCTTTGTAGAGCAAAGTCCATTTCCTCTTTAGCTCAAGAATGAAAGGGGTTGGACATGCCCAAATTTTATGTATGCTGCTGCTGCTGCTAAGTCGCTTCAGTCGAGTCTGACTCTGTGCGACCCCATAGACGGCAGCCCACCAGGCTCCCCTGTCCCTGGGATTCTCCAGGCAAGAACACTGGAGTGGGTTGCCATTTCCTTCTCCAAAGTATGAAAGGGAAAACTGAAAGTGAAGTCGCTCAGTCGCGTCCGACTCTTAACGACCCCATGGACTGCAGCCTACCAGGCTCCTCCGTCCATGGGATTTTCCAGGCAAGAGTACTGGAGTTGGGTGCCATTGCCTTCTCCAATTTTATGTATAGGAGGGATTTTTATATATATAATTGAAGATTTTTCTTATATCAGGGTCTGATCTAGTTCACGTTGGAAGCAGAGACCATCGTCTCAACAGAAGAACTAAGAAGCTGTCAACTTGAATTTTAGAATTACTTCCAGTGGCAGCTGGTATCATGGGAATCTGCTTCAGCACACAGAGCGGAGATGCTGCAGCTTGGAACACCGCCATCCTTTTGCCAAAGATAGACTAGTATGCAGAAGATCTTGCATTTGTCAAGTCTGAATATTAATTCCCTACTCTCTGAAGTGTTTAGTCCCCTGTGATGAATTTAATTCTGTGAATTTAATTTACTAGAATTGCTTTTTTTGGATCATGAACATTTGTGTTTCTCTTCTTTATACAAATACAGGGCATCTTCAGGCACAAGAAAAGTGATAGTATTAAACATAAAGAAGAAAATTTTTGTGTCCAGTAAAAATCTCTCAACCCTAGAGCTGTTTTGAGCTGATAGCAACATGGCTCTAAAATTCTTTGAACTTCTAGAAGAAGTGGTAATAAAAAAGCAACTATCCTTTTTGCTATTTGTTTTACTTTTTAAAACAAATTCTAATTTAGAATTGAGAGATCAAAGAGAACTATAAAACCATAAAAACATACAGCATTATGTCACAGAGCCATCACTTCATGATGACTCATCTCAATATATTTTCTCTACTTCCTTCAAATATGATTATTTCTGGGCAATTTAATTTAATACTGGTGTAAGGATGATTTCTGGAGATGGGGGCTTTGCCTCTTGTGATAATTCTCTCATCTACAGAAGGATAGAATCAATTTGATTCTCAAGTAGCAATATTGAGAAGTATTTTTTGTTTGTTTGCTTGATTATTTTTTAAACTTCTATCATTATTGATGGAAACTAAAACTAAATTGCACATTGTTTTTATTAAATGGCTGCTACTGAGATGGTGAAGTTCAGGAAATGATAGGCCAGCCCATTCCCTTTGATGATATTAGCTGATTCACAATTGGGATAATTTCAGACTTATGAGATTTCAAGCATCCATATGTCCTTACTGTTTCCTGAAAAAAAATTTTTTAAGGAAATGAATGTATGTGCCATTTCAATCTAGTTAGAGCAGAACCACCAACAGAATAATGTACATTCCTTGCCTGAAGTAAAATTTTACCAATGCTAGGAGTGTTGCTGTGGGCAAAACCATTTGAGGTTTATCAAGTTAAAGGCTATTTTTCAGCTACTCCCTACTATGTACTTTTATAACAACAAATCATGGGAAAATAATGAATTTAGATAAAACTTGGAATCCTAACATCACAATATGTCATAATTTTCTTTTTTCATGTTTGTTTCATTAAAAGGACAAGTTTAGAGATCAGTATAAGTTATCCAAAATTTTTGATGCAGAAGGTAGGCAAAGTTTGCCCCAAGCCCTAAGAATCACAGCATTTAAGATCTGAAAGAAGGCTTTTAGAACAACTCACCAAGGAGATGGGAGAGTGGGCAAAGCAGAGCTCTGGTCCCATACCTGCTTGCCATGGTCTAGCCATCTGGCCTTGGACCATTAGGTAACCCCGTGACCCACAGTTTCCTTATCTTTAAATGGAAATAATGACCACACCTTTGCCTACCTGGAAAGTTGTGAGCATGAAATGAAATCTCCTGGAAGCATGTGAACTATAAAGCCCAATGTCAGGGTCAGTTTTGGTACTGTTTANTAATGACCACACCTTTGCCTACCTGGAAAGTTGTGAGCATGAAATGAAATCTCCTGGAAGCATGTGAACTATAAAGCCCAATGTCAGGGTCAGTTTTGGTACTGTTTAGAAAACTCTCTTAGTTTTCCACTGAAAAGCGGAAGTGTGCATGACATACCCGAGAGCATTCTTTGGCAAAACCAGGTCTGGAATCCAGAAGGTCCCAACATCCAGACCAGGCTCTTCGTATCCCCGAGGAACACTGAGAGAGCTGGGAGGGAGGTCGTGAGTACTAGGTTAGGGCCACCAGTGGCTGCGGGGCCACCAGTTACAACTGCTTCACCTCTTCTGCTACAGAAGGGTAAAGAGTTCTAGGCCAGAGGCAGTGCTCCTGGATAAGCAACACCAGCATGGCAGCTGGCCCACTGAAGAGAGAAGACCATAGCGTCAGGAGAACAAGGCTCTTCAAGACCCTCTGCATGAAAACATTCTCTAGCCAACAAGGGATAATGAAGCTGTCTTTCGGGGAACAGCCTCTCCTACTAAAATGAAAGAACAAGACAGATTTCTTTAAGACTGGAAAGAGCTCTTGTCCCAACTGACTATTTCTCCAAAATTCTCACTTATTTCTATTCCAGCTGCTCTTAATCTGTCTAATGACTGAGTGTGTGTCCACGCTTAACACTCTGGTTCAAATATTAACAGAAGTTGCACATTGTTTTTATTAAATGGCTGCTACTGAGATGGTGAAGTGAAATGAAATCTCCTGGAAGCATGTGAACTATAAAGCCCAATGTCAGGGTCAGTTTTGGTACTGTTTAGAAAACTCTCTTACTTTTCCACTGAAGAGCGGAAGTGTGCATGACATACCTGAGAGCATTCTTTGGCAAAACCAGGTCTGGAATCCAGAAGGTCCCAACATCCATATCCCCTCTTTCTTGGTTTTCTCTTGGTCACATTTAAGTTTTTTTAAAAAAATTTTACTAAATACTAAAGGCAGGCAGAAAACAAACTAAGCCAAAATAATAAAAGAAACATCAAAGCTATCAAAGAAGTGAAGTCGGAATTTAAATCTCAGAGTCTCTGCCCCCAAAGCCCTTGCTTTTTTGAATTCATTAAACACAAAACACCCATTACATTGTTAAAACAGGAATTACACCCAGGAAGCAAAGTACTTAGAACTCACAGGGATATTTACATACAAAGTGCACAAAAAATCTGTTACACAAAGAAATCATGTTTCTGCCGATATTTCCAGAACTCAAATTATCATGTAGCCAGGCTAACCAACAAGTACCATGTGAGCATCAACTGTTACTACCAGGTTACTAAGCTGCCCAAAAACGCTAACAAAAAGCAATGATCTGACATTTCCACTGAACTTCATGCTTATCCAGATCCCTGTCCCACTCAAGGAAAGATGCATAGGCAGGAGGAGGCACCTGCCTGAACCAACGTGGCAGGGCTGGTGCACCTCCCAAGGGGTTGTTGGGGCCACTTGTGGACAGTGGGGCTGCAGCCCAGCACAGAAAAGTCAGGAACAAACATGGAGAAGTGTCAGAAGGACCCCCAGAAACCAGGTTTGAATGAAAGTGTGTCTCATTCAAAGGTATAGACTCTAAGCAGACAGCTTTCTCATTAGGTGGAAGGAAGAATAAAGAGTATGAGCCAGTGAGGATGATGGGTGCCTGGTGATGTCAACTGTCCCCACTTTCTTGAGGAGTCTGGTCCTCAGATACCTGATCAAGACAATAGCACGAGCCCCAGGTCTGAGCTGAGTCTCACACCCTCTTTCTGATGGAAGTCAGAACAGCACAGGGCTGACAGTGGCTTTTCCTTAAATGCATGCAGATGCGCTAATAATACTCATTAGGCATAGAGCTCACTCATTTAATTTAGCACGTCTCATTGTGTCCCTGCCTCATTGCCAGGACAGATGGGTGCACTGCTCAGGGATACTTCTGTCTTCCTGAGACAGATGTCAGGATGTTGGGGCCATGCTGGAACAATGCCAGTGTGTTTATTAGGAACAAAAGATTGTTAGCCTCCCTTCCCCCAGTTGAGGTTTTCATTCTTGTAGTTAAAATGCCAATCCCAACCCAGGAAAAGAAAGAAAGATTTTGAAAGAGAGGAAGAAGTAGGGTGAAGGGAGAAAAGAAAATAGTAAATGACCAACAGGTAGAAGAAAAAGGGAAAGTTTGGGTCAGTTGTTTCCTATCACTAAGATAAACTAGGAGACTTATAATTCCCACAGGTGAATTGATTCACCTCAGGGGAAGTTAAAATGCAGAATCCTTACCCCACCCCAGAGCTGCTACTTCTTAAAGCATAGGACCTGTATATATTAAGTTCCCTAGGAGTGGACTGGAGAAGGCAATGGCACCCCACTCCAGTACCCTTGCCTGGAAAATCCCATGGACGGAGCAGCCTGGTAGGCTGCAGTCCGTGGGGTCGCTAAGAGTTGGACAAGACTGAGTGACTTCACTTTCACTCTTCACTTTCATGCATTGGAGAAGGAAATGGCAACCCACTCCAGTGTTCTTGCCTGGAGAATCCCAGGGACGGGGGAGCCTGGTGGGGTGCTGTCTATGGGGTCGCACAGAGTCGAACACGACTGAAGTGACCTAGCAGCAGGAGTGGACTATGGGTCAGACTTAAAAGCCACTGGCTGAGACAATCTTTAAGGTTTCCTTATATACTTGAGAGTCTTCTGAGAAGGGGGGAAAGGGAGATGTGGGTAAACATAGAGGGCAAGAATGCTGTATCAAAGCTACTTTATCCTAGAGAAGCAGCTGCCCTCCTGGGAAGGGCTGAGAAGATATCCAGGTCAGAGGAGGAAAGGGAGGCATGCTTGATGCTGGTGTTTATTTCTTTTGTTGGAGTTTCTTTCAGTGACTGTGGACAAGTCCCTGAAAAATGAGGGTATTCTACCTCTACCTTGTAAGTCTCAAATGCTTTGATCTCTTTGCTGTCTTTGTCCATCTTGCCAAGATGTTCTGAGCTCCTTCCTCCCAACATGGACCGCACCACCAGCGAATCAGGGAGCAGGAGGCAAGGAAGTGCCTGCCCGCTGACTTTGGCCCCTCTTCCCTCTCCTGGCTGCTGCAGCCTCTTTCCCCAGTTACCTCCCTCTCTGAGGGTATTCTTATGAGTAGGTTTCTATTTACTCTTGGTAGAGCAGACAGCCCTCCCAGCTCTGCCAGAAGGATGAGGTGATTCGTTCCAGCCAGGGCCCCAGGAATAATGTTGCCCTTCCACTGCTGCCTCATGAACTTCCTTAAAACTTAATACAAAAATACACAGAATGTCTGGAAAACAGAAGATGCCCCTGAATCTCAGTACAACTGTTTTCATTTTATGTAGTCCCTTGATGAATTTTCATATTCATATTTTTGAAATTTACCTTTAACTGGAGGATAATTGCTTTACAATGTTGCATTGGTTTCTGCTGTACACCATCATGAATCAGCCATAAGNTGTCTATGGGGTCGCACAGAGTCGAACACGACTGAAGTGACCTAGCAGCAGGAGTGGACTATGGGTCAGACTTAAAAGCCACTGGCTGAGACAATCTTTAAGGTTTCCTTATATACTTGAGAGTCTTCTGAGAAGGGGGGAAAGGGAGATGTGGGTAAACATAGAGGGCAAGAATGCTGTATCAAAGCTACTTTATCCTAGAGAAGCAGCTGCCCTCCTGGGAAGGGCTGAGAAGATATCCAGGTCAGAGGAGGAGAGGGAGGCATGCTTGATGCTGGTGTTTATTTCTTTTGTTGGAGTTTCTTTCAGTGACTGTGGACAAGTCCCTGAAAAATGAGGGTATTCTACCTCTACCTTGTAAGTCTCAAATGCTTTGATCTCTTTGCTGTCTTTGTCCATCTTGCCAAGATGTTCTGAGCTCCTTCCTCCCAACATGGACCGCACCACCAGCGAATCAGGGAGCAGGAGGCAAGGAAGTGCCTGCCCGCTGACTTTGGCCCCTCTTCCCTCTCCTGGCTGCTGCAGCCTCTTTCCCCAGTTACCTCCCTCTCTGAGGGTATTCTTATGAGTAGGTTTCTATTTACTCTTGGTAGAGCAGACAGCCCTCCCAGCTCTGCCAGAAGGATGAGGTGATTCGTTCCAGCCAGGGCCCCAGGAATAATGTTGCCCTTCCACTGCTGCCTCATGAACTTCCTTAAAACTTAATACAAAAATACACAGAATGTCTGGAAAACAGAAGATGCCCCTGAATCTCAGTACAACTGTTTTCATTTTATGTAGTCCTTTGATGAATTTTCATATTCATATTTTTGAAATTTACCTTTAACTGGAGGATAATTGCTTTACAATGTTGCATTGGTTTCTGCTGTACACCATCATGAATCAGCCATAAGTATACATATATCCCCTCCCTCTTGAACTTCCCTCTCACCCTGCAACCTAGAGCCTGTTATACAGAGTAAAGCAAGTCAAAAAGAGAAAAACAAATAATGTGTATTAATGCATATAAATGGAATCTAGAAAAACAGTACTGATAAACATACTCATATTTTATATAGAGTACTTATGATTTTGTAGGACCTTTTCTGTGATAACCCCTTTCCTCACTGCTGAATAATCTTGATAGTGATCTTTGTAATAGCTGTAAAATTCTCCATCTAGAAAGGGTACCACTTTGTTTGTCTAATACCTACATATGCTTTGTATGTACCAGGCTCATAAATATTACAGTAAATATTAACTCATTTCACTCACAGATGTTTATAAACTCATTTCACACTCCTAACAAATGTCACAGAGAAGGCAATGGCACCCCACTCCAGTACTCCTGCCTGGAAAATCCCGTGGACAGAGGAACCTGGAAGGCTGCAGTCCATGGGGTCGCTGAGGGTCGGACAGGACTGAGCGACTTCACTTTCACTTTTCACTTTCATGCATTGGAGAAGGAGATGGCAACCCACTCCAGTGTTCATGCCTGGAGAGTCCCAGGGACGGCGGAGCCTGGTGGGCTGCCGTCTATGGGGTCGCACAGAGTCGGACACGACTGAAACGACTTAGCAGCAGCAGCAACAAATGTCATGCTCACGTTATAGATGAGGAAATCAAGACTTAGACTAGGTAACTTGTACAAGGTCACATTGCAGTGAGCGGCAGAGAGAGGCATATGCTAATCTATGCTCATAACCACTGTGCAACGCTGGTGTTTTAGTTAACTGTCTTCTCTTCAGAACTCTAAATAACTGGAAAGAACATCTTACTGCTCATGACTTTTCGTCCTTTCAGGTTATGTGTTTAGGCTCGGTTTCCAGGAGAGCTGCCTGCTCCACGTCCTGCTTTGAACTGACAGAGATGGCAGCCCTACACAAATTCCCATGGGGAAAACCTGTACTGGGGGTAAAAAGGCTGTTAATACTTGATTCATGGCAAGTGTCATCTAGGAAAAATCCAGGAAAATTATAAAGCTCACAGCCTAGCAAAATGAAGCCTGCAGAAGTTGAATGACACTGTGCAGTCTGCTGTTGCTCACTGCCTCCCAGATGACCTGGAGGCCAGAAAGCCACTTTTCAAACAAGAGGAGTAAATTGCCTCTATTTCAGTGGGGGAAATAAAAGAGTAACTTTTCAGTGGCAAATACATTTAACCAACCACTTGGTGAGTCTCATCTTACTCTTTTAATCTGGACTTTTTGACAAGCTGTGAACACAAGTCAATTTGGATATCAAGCCCAAATCTCCAGAATTTCTGTAGAGCTGGAGATGAAGTTGTCAGTCTTTTTGGAATGGAGTGCTAAGGAGACTTGCTTGAAGCTACATTTGTATAGCAAGCAGGATTGTTCCTTCTGCAGCACATTTGTTTATGTGGTGGCTTAGCATGAAGGAGCTCATGGAAATTGCACTCCCCTCCTGCCCTGGGCCCACCACAGACTCACACAACTCATGCTTAAGATTTTTGAATGATGTTGGACCAAAACCATCAGAGATCTTAGTGAAAAAACACTTCTTTGGTTTTTTTCTCCCTTATGACACAGGCCCACTGTTCTTCTCTGCCTGGGATGCTACTATAAATAACAAAAACTGAAACTGTTCCCATTCCTCCAGGCCAATATATATCTTTGACCACACACACACACACACTCTTCTCCTGAGCCACCCTAATGATAACAATCATACATCTATTCCCAATTCTCCCCAGTTATGAATGTGATTATCTTATGTCATTAGCACATTTTATTAAAATGGTCTTCCTATCACATAGAAGTGATAAATCTGAAAACCAGACTTAAGAATAAGGAAAGGTCAGAGTGAGAAGAAAATAGGACTAGCTGATTTTTCACTCTTAAGTTTTCAGGAAATTACAGTGAGCCAAAGAGGTCTGAGTGCCAAAGAATTGATGATTTTGAACTGTGGTGTTGGAGAAGACTATTGAGAGTCCCTTGCACTGCAATGAGATCAAACCAGTCAGTCTGAAAGGAAATCAACCTTGAATATTCATTGGAAGGATTGATGCTGAAGCTCCAATACTTTGGCTGCCTGATGCGAAGAGCCAACTCAGTGATGCTGGGAAAAACTGAAGGCAGGAGGAGAAGGGGACAACAGAGGACAAGACGTTTGGATGGCATCAGCGACTCAATGGACATGAGTTTAAGCAAGCTCCAGAGATGGTGAAGGACAGGAAAGCATGGTGTGCTGCAGCCATGGCATTGCAAAGAGTCTGACACAACTGAGCAACTGAAAACAACAACAGAGAGTTGTAAGTGAGGTACTTTAATGGCATAGTTGGAATTCATAGGTTACCTGACAGGTCCATGCCTTCTCTTGCTCCATATTTCTCTGTATCATTTATCAAGCCATTGGAAGTCTCAAAAGTGTTTGTTTAAAAGATAAAGGATTGTGTGTGTGTGAGAGAGAGAGAGGAGAAAGGAAGAGGAAGTAGATCCTGACCACATTTAAGAACATAAAGACCTAAGTAAATAAGTCCTGAAGGAGAGTGATTAATGTCCAGGAACTGTAGGCAGTGTACCTGATGGTGTTGCCTGGCAACCTCAGCTGTTTCTGGAGCAATAGAGTCCCAGGCAAAGAGAGAAATTGGTGATGTGTTCAGAGATCTGATTTACCATTCCTACCCCTCTTTACTGTCTCAGCTGGTAAAGAATCCACCTGCAATGCAGGAGACCTGGGTTTGATCCTTGGGTTGGGAAGATCCCCTAAAGAAGGGAAAGGCTACCCACTCCAGTATTCTGGCCTGAAGAATTCCGTGGACTATATAGTCCATGAGGTCGCAAAAAGTTGGACACAACTGAGTGCCTTTCACTTCACCCCTTTTTGCTGACTGTGAATAAAATTGGGTAAGGATTTATGTTTTAAAGTGTACCCAGGGTTTGTTTCAATCAGGTATGGTAAGACATACAGATATGGAAATCACTGTCACGAAGGCATGTCTCACAGATCCCTAGAAACAGCAGGCATGGTGTGCCACACAAGGCCGCCCAAAAAAGCACCAGGGTCAGACAGGAGGCAAAAGGGTAGCATGGGCGAGAACCTATATTATAGTTTTCATGGGAAGGAGAGGGCAGGACTGGGTAAGCAGGGTAGACAGACTTAGAATTGGCTAATTTAAATAAGCTGAGTGCTGTCTGAACCATAAATTGCTCATTTCCTGGCCCTGGCATAATTGGGGCAGAAGGATGGTGTCCACACTGCAGGGCCCTCAGGAAGTGAAGTGAAGTGAAGTTGCTCAGTTGTGTCCAACTCTTTGCAACCCCATGGACTGTAGACTGCCAGTCTCNGACAGACTTAGAATTGGCTAATTTAAATAAGCTGAGTGCTATCTGAACCATAAATTGCTCATTTCCTGGCCCTGGCATAATTAGGGCAGAAGGATGGTGTCCACACTGCAGGGCCCTCAGGAAGCGAAGTGAAGTGAAGTTGCTCAGTTGTGTCCAACTCTTTGCAACCCCATGGACTGTAGACTGCCAGTCTCCTCCATCCATGAAATTCTTCAGGCAAGAATACTGGAGTGAGGTGCCATTTCCTTCTCCAGGGAATCTTCCCAACCCAGGAATCAAACCCGGATCTCCCACATTGTAGGCAGACTCTTTACCATCTGAACCACCAGGGAATCCTGGTGTTTTCTAGTTTACTGTCTCTAAGAATTAGCGCACCCTGGGAGGAGTAGCCCTCCGCAGGTCTGCAAGGCCCAGATGCCAGAGAATTAGACTATAGAAGATAAGAAAGTATAGTCAATACTGGCCTTAATACACACATAAGCAAAAGGTCTACTGTCTGTCTGGTGATGTAAGAGATATCTGTGTTTTCCAGGACTGAGATTCCCAGAGTAGGGAATCTCTGGTGGCTCAGCAGTAAAGAATCTGCCCGCAATGCAGAAGATGTGGGTTCGATCCCTGGGTCAGGAAGACACCCTGGAGAAGGAAATGGCCGCCCACTCCAGTATTCTTGCCTGGGAAATCCCACGGGCAGAGGAGCCTGGCTACAGTCCATGGGGTCACAAAAAGTCGGACATACTTAGGGACTAAGCCACCACCCTCCCCAGGGTAAGAAAGGAGCCCTACAAAGCAGCATGAGAGCGACCTCCTGCTCCTTCCCTGTCCCTCCGATGCCCAGGAACACCACGTGCACGCCTGCTGACGCCAAGCCGGCGCCTCGGGGAAAGCCACGCCTTGAAGATGAGCACTTTAGGACTGAAGCCTTTTACACAGTGCTGGTGTGAAGCCCCTGAGCTGCAGACTTGAGAGGATAACTGCAAACAGTGCAGGACTCGGGTCCGGTCATTTTTATTTTCTCAACACAGAAAAGTGGAGAATATGTTTTCCTCAGCTCACCTACCAGCTTTAACCAGGGTTGAGGCATGAGCTGTGTCGTTTCCAATTATGCACAGTGAGCGTTGCTAAGAAGGAGTTACTATATTATGCCACTGTAGAATGAGGTTCAGTAATGAGAATAAACATTTGCAGAGCCTTTTGTGTTTGTAAAATGGTTTACAAGCACCGGCTGACTCACTTGTTAATAATTACTTTGGGGGATTCTTAACAAGGCATATTTAGAAGATAGAAGTGATGATTTGGACGGGGTTAAGGGAAAAGCCAAGTAATAGAAAAGCATTTACCACAGTCATTTTTAGTTCCATAGTCTCTGAAAGCCTCTACTGACTAACCATTTTCCTTGCATTTGGTTACACATTCCCAGGCTTCCCCGGTGGCTCAGATGGTAAAGAATCTGCCTGCATTGTGGGAAACCCAGGTTCAATCCCTGGGTTGGGAAGATCCCCTGGAGAAGGGAATGGCAACTCACTCCAGTATTCTTGCCTAGAGATTTCCATGGACGGGGAGCCTGGCAGACTGCATTCCGTGGGGTTGCAAAGAGTCGGACATGACCGAGCGATTAACACTTTCACTGTCACACACTCCTAATGTGCAAAGCCCAGCACAAATGCACACACACTGGGTAAAACCATGTTTTAAGCTTTATGTTGTCTGCCTTCCCTTATGGCCACAGAACATGGGCACAACCCCAGAAGCACTCCGTGAAAGTCCTACCGCCTCCTCTGCCTCTGCCTCCATGATGAATCATCCCTACAACTGTATAAGCCTCAGTGTTCTCAGCCGTGAGATGGCTGAGCAAGGAGGTACAAAGGGCACAAGGGGCTGTAAGGTCTCAGCTCTTATATCCAGTGAATCCACGATCTTCACTTTTTGTTGTTTGCCACTCCAGTGTGTGACTCCAGGTGTCTCCTGCTCATCACCTTACTAAACCTTAAGCTGACACATCAGTGAAACCACATACGTATACATACACATGTCCACACACACCCAGTTACCAAACTTTACGTACTGGGGAATTTATACCCTTGGTAGACTGAAGACATATTCCAAACTGAAATGTAAAATTTCAATTTACGTTTTGAAAATACGAAGTTTAAAATATACATTTTCATGGATCTTCTGAAATTTCTGTTCTACATTCAATATTGCAGTGTTTTTACTCTAATCCTTGAGTAATATTGGCCCTACAGCATGATCCTTCCCGCCATGTGTCCTGTCACCCCTCGAGCATGAGAGGAACAGCAGTCAGCCTCATGTAGATCTGACTTCATTCCTTGCTAGGCCCTCAAGCCTGAAGTGAGGTGGGACATAGGACATAGGACAGTGGACCTCCTACCTGCTGCCTGTTTTCTAATTGTCTCTTGATGAGTTCTGCTGATAGAGATTAAAGTGGTCCAGGAAATATGATCAGAACCAGAGGCCTGTTTGATGATAAAGCTGTTCTATGGGAATTTTTTATATGACACTCATCTCTAATTTTATAATATAGCTCTAGTTATAGAAACAGGTGTTCTTTAGAGCTAA
>SJYX01001227.1:124166-135074 GCA_006410675.1 Oreotragus oreotragus | reverse complement strand
CCAGGGTCCCCTCAAGCCAAGCAGCTGCGCCACCTTTCTGCTCAACTCTCACTGGGGCAGAGCTGCCACAGGGAAAATAGTCTTGCATCTATGCTAACAGGGTCACTTCAGTCGTATCCGACTCTTTGTGACCCTGTAGACTGTGGACTGCCAGGCTTCTCTGTCAGGGAGGGAGGGAGGTTCTCCAGGCAAGAATACTGGAACATATTACCCAATACTGGTTGCCGTACCCTTCTAGAGCATTATATTTCCTGCTGCCCTAACCTGTCAACTCCCATGAGTACCTGGTGCTGCCAGAACCACTGTGACCCAAGCAACTGCAATATCTTCATACCTGGCCCTCACAGGGGCAAACCTAAGTCCTCCAGGGCAGCCTCAGGAGCAAACCTCAGTGGACGACCCACATGCAGAGGTAGAAATAAGACCACAGTTGAAACCCAGGGGCAGGATGGCTAAGGAAGAAGGCCCAAAACCTTCCCACTGCTGCAGATAAAATCCACACAATCAACTAGGCAGACTCTGTCTATGAAATATATAAAAGGGCACTGAGAGCTCCCACAAAAGAAAACACACTAGTTCTGATAGCTGTGGACATTGGAGGTAAGAACACACAGGAGAAAGACCAGATTAGAATCTGAGCTGCCCCCACAGCAGGTCCAGAGATCTGTACAATGTTGGAGGGCATTGTAGGGAGACGAGGTGGACAGTGACTCCCAGCGAGGGAAAGGACTCTGACAGCAGTGACTCAAGAAAAACATTTATTATTCCTGTTTTGACTTGTTCTGTAGATTCTTTTGGATTTTTTCCTTTTTTCCTCACCCATCGCCCCGCTCCCCCCTGTTGTAGTTGTTGATTTTATTAGGACTATGAAATATAATTAAACTCGAGATTTTCTTTTCTCAGTCACATTTTTATCATTGTTATAAATGTCTACCTCTACGTTAGGCTTTTTGCAGTTCTGTGGAGTTTTCCTTTTTTTTTTTTTGGAGGGTGGGTTCTCTTTTTTTATTTTTATTTTTTCAAACCTATTATTATTTTTTCTACATTTATTCCTTTGTTTTCTTTTCCTACTGTTCTTTTCCCCCTTGCAGTTAATCTTTACTGTATATAAAGCTTCTTCCTCTACCTCTATTTAACTTTGCATTTCTTTTCTTTCTTTCCTTCTCTCTCAACACATTGTTAGTTTTGTTTTCATTGCTTTATTTTCCACTTGGCAACTTGCTAGTTTTGTTTTCCAGTTTGTGCTTTTGTTAGTTTTGTTCTTAACTGCTAAATATAATTTTTGATTTCCTTTGTTCATCGAGCCAGTCTACTGTATTTTATTTTAGTTGGACTGTTTTGACTTTGCTTATGGTTGTATATATATATGTGAATATTCCATTATTTTAATTACTATTTGCCTGATTTTGTAACTGCCATTTGTCTGAGGTTCATCTTTGGGTGCTCATTTTTGGGCATTTGTTTTAATCTCACTTAATGCCATAACAAACCACTTGTGAAATCTTCGTTCCTGACCAGAGATCAAGCCCTGAGAATTTGGAGTGGGAGCACTGACTCCAACCCTAGACTACCAGAGAACTAACCCTAGGGAGTGTCAAATAGTGAGAACTCACACAAAGGAAAGCTTTTCAGTGGCTCAGATGGTAAAGCGTCTGTGGCAGATTCATGTCAATGTATGCCAAAACCAATAGAGTACTGTAAAGTAAAGTAAAATGGAAGCTCTAAAAACTAATAATAAATAAATAAAAATAAATGTGGGGTTTGATCCCTGGGTTAGAAAGATCCCCTGGAGAAGGAAATGGCAATTCACTCCAGTACTAGTGCCTGGAAAATCCCATGGACAGAGGAGCCTGGTAGGCTACAGTCTATGGAGTCGCAAAGACATGACTGTGTGACTTTACACACAAAGGAAACCACTGGAACACAAGACCTGGCAACACCCAACCACCAGTAGCACCCTGTGCAGGACTCCTCATCTAAACAACAAACAAACAAAATAAAAACCCAATCTTCAGCAGACAGGATTACCACCTCACTTAGCCTTGCCCATCAAAGGAAAAACAAACAAAAAAACAGCACAAAACTCACCATATATGAAGCTTTCACAAACCACTGGACCAACCTTAGGAGGGAAGAAACCAAAAGAAGAAAGAATTCAATCTTGAAGCCTGGGAAAATGAGACCTTAAACACAATAAGTTTTTTAAAAAATAGTGATAATAAAAAGGCAGAGAAATACTACACAAATGAAGAAACAAACTAGAAATACAGAAGTCCAAGTAAATGAAGAGGAAGTGGGCAAACTACCTGAAAAAGAATTCAGAATAGTGATAGTAAAGATGATCAAAAACCTTGAGAACAAAATGGAGAAAGTGCAAGGATCGTATGAAAAGCAGTGATATTACTTTGCCAACAAAGGTCCATCTAGTCAAGGCTATGGCTTTTCCTGTGCTCATGTATGGATTTGAGCATTGGACTGTGAAGAAAGCTGAGCGCCGAAGAATTGATGCTTTTGCACTGTGATGTTGGAGAAGACTCTTGAGAGTCCCTTGAACTGCAAGGAGATCCAACCAGTCCATCCTAAAGGAGATCAGTCCTGGGTGTTCATTAGAAGGACTGATGTTGAAGCTGAAACACCAATACTTTGGCCACCTCAAGCATCTGTCTACAATGCAGGAGACCTGGGTTCGAGCCCTGGGTTGGGAAGATCCCCTGGAGAAGGAAATGGCAATCCACTCCAGTACTATTGCCTGGAAAATCCCATGGACAGAGGAGCCTTGTAGGCTACAGTCTCTGGGGCCGCAGAGTCGGACATGACTGAGCGACTTCACTTCACTTCACTTCACTTCATGCGAAGAGTTGACTCATTGGAAAAGACTCTGATGCTGGGAGGGATTGGGGGCAGGAGGAGAAGGGGACGACAGAGTATGAGATGGATGGATGGCATCACCGACTCGATGGACATGAGTTTGAGTAAACTCCAGGAAGCCTGAGTTCTGCAGTCCATGGGTTGCAAAGAGTCAGACATGAATGAGCAACTGAACTGAACTGAACAAACACATGAAAAGATACTCAACATCTCTCATTATTAGAGAAATGTAAATTAAAACTATAATGAGATATCACTTCACACCAGTCAGAATGGCCATCATCAAAAATGCTACAAATAATAAATGCTGGAGTGGGTGTGGAGAAAAGGGAATGATCTTGCACAGTTGGTGGGAATGTAAATTAATGCAGCCACCATGGAAGATGGTATGGAGATTCTTTAAAGAACTAAGAATAAAACCACCATATGACCCAGCAGTCCCACTCCTAGGCATATACACTCTGAGGAAACCAAAATTGAAAAAGACACATTGTATCTCATTTTTCATTGCAGCACTATTTACAATAGCTAGAATACGGAAGCAACCTAGATGTCCATCGACAGATGAATGGATAAAGAAGTTGTGGTACACATACACAATGAAATATTACTCAGCCATGAAAAGGAACGCCTTTGAATGAGTTCTAATGAGGTGGATGAACCTAGAACCTCTTATACAGAGTGAAGTTAGTCAGAACAAGAAAGATAAATAGTGTATTTTAATGCATATATGTGGAATCTAGAAAAATGGTACTGAAGAATTTACTTGCAGGGCAGCAGTGGAGAAACAGACATAGAAAATAGACTTATGGACATGGGGAGAGGGGAGGAGAGGGTGAGATGTATGGAAAGAGTAACATGGAAACTTCCATTACCATGTGTAAAATAGCCAACAGAAATTTGCTGTATGGTTCAGGAAACTCAAACAGGGGCTCTGTCTCAACCTAGAGGGGTGGGAAGGGGAGGGAGATGGAAGGGAGGTTCAAGAAGGATGGGATATATGTATACCTATGGCTGATTCATGTTGAGGTTTGACAGAAAACAACAAAATTCTATAAAGCAATTATTCTTCAATAAAAAAATTAATTAATTAAAAAGCTGCCAAACTGTTTTGGCTTACCATTTTACACTCCCACTAGCAACGTATGAATAGTCCAGTTCCTTTACATTATCACCAGTCCATGGTTCTACTGTCTTTTTTGTTACAGCCATTCTAGTGAATATGAAATTATATTCATTATGATTTTTTATTTGCATTTCACTGATGACTAATACTATTGAGCATCTTTTCATATACTTATTTGCTATCCATACATCTTTGGTGAAATGTCATCAGATCTTTTGCGCATTTTTTAATTGAATTGTTTTTATTGCATTGTAAGAGTTCTTTATTCTAGATACAAGTCTTTTTCCAGTATGTTATGTGCATATTTTCTCCTGTAACTTACATTTCCATTTTTGTGTATGGCTTTTGTTTTCTTTTCTTAATAGTATCTTTGAAGCATGGAGTTTTTTAAATTTTTATGAACTTGCACAGCCAAAAATAAATAAAAATCACATCACAAAAAGAAACACACAGGGTATCAGTCCATGCCTCTGTGTTCTCTAGTAGAACATAAGGATGAGGCCTTGTATCAAGCATTTCCTGTGAGTTGGGCATCATTCTAAGCACCTGATTAATATTATCTTATTTAGTTCCCACAGCCACCTAAGAGCATGATGAATTTTTAAGAACTCTGCCCAACCAAAAGTAACAAAAACTTTCTCCTATATTTTCTTCCATAAATATTATAGTTTTAATTCTTACATATAGGTTTACATGCCACGTTGAGTTAATTTTTTTGTATAGTATAAGGATCTAAGTTCATTATTTTTGCATGTGGCTATCCAATTGTGTCAGCATCATTTGTTGAAAACACTCCCTGCCATCCCCATTGAATAGTCCTGATCCCTTTATCAAAAATCAAGTAACCATAAGCATAAGGATTTACTCCTAAACTCATTTCTGTTTCATTTGGTTTATATTACTATCCATGTGCCAATACCACATTGTCTTAATTACTGTGATTTTATAGTAAGTTTTGAAATCAAGTAGTATAAGCCCATCAACACTGTTCTTTTTCAGAATTGTTTTGACTATTCTAGGCCCTTTACATTTCCATGTAAATATTAGGGTCATCTTGTTAATTTCTAAGAAACTACTAGAATTTTGATAGAATGCATCAAATGTATATATCAGTCTCAGGAGAACTGACATCTTAACATAGTTTAGTGACTTTAAAACAGCTTTTTATTTGTAAGAAAATTCAAACTTAAAGAAAAGTTTATAGGAATAGTATGAAGAAAACACAGATACCCATTATTCATATTCACTAAATGTTAACAGTTTGCCTGTTTGCTTTATCAATCTCTTCTGTATGTATGCAATTATCTCCTGGCTACTTGAGGTTCAGTTACATATATCATGCCCTTTTCCCCAAGGACTTTAGTGTGCATTTCCCAAGAATGACATTCTCTTACACAACCACAGTAAAATTACCGAGTTCCCTAGATATGCTTTCATCTCTTCATCAATTGCCTATATTCCAATTTCACCAATTGGAATGTGCTTCATAGCCTGTTTTCCTCCTGAATAGGATCCAATCTAGAATCATACAGTTCATTTAGATGTCACGTCTCTTTAATCTGAAAAACTCCTCAGCCTTTCTTTGCCTTTTATAATATTAACAGTTTTGAAAATACACTTTCAAAAAACATTAGACAATACATATATATTCACACTTTTGAAAATTATTTTTACATCATTTAAAAATACACTTAAAGTAGATATTCTTTGTTTTTTCTTGTCTGACGTTTCCACCTGATTCCCTTCATGTTGTGCTTCTCAAGTCAGGACACCACTCAAGACAGTGGCGTGCTTCTCAGGGCAGTGCATCTGGAAGGGTGCAATGTGTCCATCTGCCTCACGGATGTTTATTTTCATCATCTAATCAAGGTGGGCCCAGTTTCTCCACTGTTTAACTACCATTCTCCCCTCACATTTAGTAGGTCCTCTAATTTCTTTTTGGGCCAGCATTTTAGATGTTTCTCAGTGTCCCTGGCAGGGGAAAACCTTCTCCTCTCTTGCAATACTACGGGTAATTGCTCCCTCCTGCGAAGAGAACACTGATAATGACATTAAAGGCAGAAGACCTTTTTAATATGTATTTAAGGATTTTTCCTAGTGCATGGATGACTAGAATTAGAGAAAGAGGCAACCCAATGAATGGCAGCTTTCTTATCCACTGTGATCTAATACAAGATTAACTCCTTTCTGCTGTTCTATTAATATCTCCAAAGACTTCCCTGATTTGATCGCTGCCATGCCTGTTTGTGAATAAATGGATGGAGCTGTGTTCCTGTGGGGATTCCTAAGGTTGTTTTTTTTTTTTTTTTTTCCCTTCTGTTCCATTAAATCAAGAAAAACAAACAACTCGAAAGAAAAGTAATGGCTCAGATTTTATTAGAAAGGGTAGTACATGGAGAAAAAATATTTTTAATATCTTAAGAAAATAAAAAGGATGATGACATATCCAAAGCATGTGCCACCTCTCATCAGTATCTCGGCATCTATTTAAAAGGAGAGGATGACAGCTTTGTTATTAAATTATGTAGATTCTAATTGGAGGCACAACTAAATAGGAAGTTCAGTTGCTTTCAGAAGCACTTTCAACTTACTAGCTGTGATTTCAGAGATGTAACTCTAGACCCATTTCTAATTCTCAAACTGATACTGCTCCTAAGAACATGCATGCTTTGGGAAAGAATAGTTGTACAGCTAGTAGAAGATGTATAAAGTCACTTTTTCACCTGAAGATATAAGCTTCCTCCCATTATATATTACAGGCTTCCTTAGTGGCTCAGATGGTAAAGAATCTGCCTGTAATGCAGGGAGATCCAGGTTTGATCCCTGGGTGGGGAAGATCCCCTGGGCATGGCAACCCACTCCAGTATTCTTGCCTGGAGAATTCCATGGACAGAGGAGCCTGGCAGGCTACAGTACATGGGGTCACAAAGACTTGGACACAAGTGAGTGACTAACATATATTATAGCCAAGGTCCTTTAAGCGCCATAAGCTGCACACTAAAGCCATGTCTCCACCTACTCACACAGAGGTCTAGGGCTGGAGCTTTGTAGCATGGAATCTATCATGTGGGTTGGTGGGTGGATTAGACTTTGCCTAAAGATCTGGAGCAAGGACAGGTAGCATTGGTTTAGAATTTGGAATTACTCGGTCCCAACCCCAAGAGCTTATTACTGTTCATATACCTCTCTGAAAGAAGTACAATGCCAGTAACCACCTATTTTGCATGGCAAGCAAAAGCAATTTCAAAGCACTCAGCAATTTCTCCTTTCAGGCAATATAGCCAAAATGCTTTGGTATAAATGTTGGCCTCACCATCTTCTTAAAGGTGTCTCACCTTGTTGTGTCTCAATTTCTTCATGTGTAATATGGAGATAATAGTGGTTCCTTGCTCTTAGGTGGCTGTGGGAACTAAATAAGATAATATTAATCAGGTGCTTAGAATGACGCCCAACTCACAGGAAATGCTTGATACAAGGCCTCATCCTTATATTCTACTAGAGAATACAAAGGCATGGACTGATACCCTGTGTGTTTCTTTTTGTAATGTGATTTTTACTTATTTTTGGCTGTGCTGGTCTCTGTTGCTGTGTGGGCTTTTTCTCTTGTTCTGGGGCAAGTGGAGGCTGGTCTCTAGTTGCAGTGCACAAACTTCTCTTTGCACTGGCTTCTCGTGTTGCAGAGCACACAGCTCTAGATAGCGGGCTCAGTGGTTGAGGCACACAGGCTTAGTTGCTCCACGGAATGTGGGATCCTCCCAGATCAGGAATCAAATCTGTGTTTCCTGCATTGGCAGGCAGATTCTTTACCACTGAGCCAACAGGGAAGCCCTCCTGTTTTTAACAGGTGAAGAAGTTGGAGCCAGAAGTTCAATGACTTGCCTACGATCCCACAATAATTGAAAATTAAAAGAGAAGCCATACTCCTGAGTATATGAAACAGGCCTGGACCAGTCTGTATCCCCACAGAAATGCTTGACCCCTTCCCCAGCCTCCAGGCCCACCAGAGCCTGGATCTATGGCAACTTCCAGACACAGAGGCAGTGAGGAGCCGATCAAGTGGGCATGAGCAACACAAACTCCATCCTGCCCCTGCCAGGCACCCAGATACCCCAACAGGAAATTTCACGGACCTGCTGGTTCCATGAAGCCCAGCAGTCACAGTCACATATATAGAGAGTTAGGTCACCCTCAGAAATAAAGACCATGGAAATATCTGAGAGGTGGCTTTTGTAACTTCTGATCTTTAGGGAATGAAAATTAAATTTGACACAACTTTGACAGTGGACGCCACAGAAGCACTTATTTGCAAAGCTCACTTTCATCTTTGCATTACACAGTAACAGTAAACGAAAAAGCAGAATACATAACTGAGTGAGCACTTGTATCATCCAGTTGTTAAGAGAGATAAAAAGCATATACACACACTCTGCAGCTTTAGCAAGCACCTGCTCTTAAAGTAATCCTCCTGCACCTAAGATCCAGGGACAGCCAGAAGCCCTGAAGCCTCTGCTGAAACACACACAGATAACAAAGTAAGGAGGGGTCTATACAAACATTCCAGTAAATCAGCTATTCTGGAGTCCCTGTTACATTAGTTATTCCATTAATCACAGAAAATAAGAAAGATATAACGAGACACATATATGGGGCAGGAGGAGAAGAAGAAATATACTCCTCACATTCTTTTTTTTTTTTTTTTACTCCTCACATTCTTAAAAAAAAAAAAAAAGACTGGAAGAAATACATCAGTGGGTTGAGTGATTCCCATTGGGTGGTGAGATTGTGGGTGTTCAGTTTGGATCTTCCTTCTCTAGGTATCCTCTGAATTTGTAAGAATCTATTTTATAATGGAAATTGAAGACAGCACTGTCTTTAAAAGAAAATCAGTATCCGCTGGGCACCAGCTGTAAAGGTCTGTTCTGCAGAGCCTGTGTCTCTAGCATCGTCGCTTAGGGAGCTGTGTGATCACTAGCTTTGTTTCCACCCTATGTGCTGGCTGTGAACTGAACATCACTTTGCCTGGTGCTTAATTGAAGAGCTCTGAACCTTAGAAAGTGAGAGCTTGCCTTTACAAGAACAGGTAGGGCGTATAAAGGCATGGGTGAACATCTTTTCTTTGTCAGTAAAGAGATGTAGCCAAACCCTGTATCTCATCTCCCAAAGGAATGACTGAAAATGAGCCATATTGTCAGATTCCTCCTCTTACCAAACAAGGCCCAGCTGGCAAGGTCCCCAGGTACCTGAGTCAGAACTAAGGTGGGCAGATTTGGCCCTCAGTTTGACTTCCCTGGTGGCTCAGATGGTAAAGCGTCTGTCTACAATGCAGGAGACCTGGGTTCGAGCCCTGGGTTGGGAAGATCTCCTGGAGAAGGAAATGGCAATCCATTCCAGTACTATTGCCTGGAAAATCCCATGAACAGAGGAGCCTTGTAGGCTACAGTCTATGGGGCCGCAAAGAGTCGGACACGACTGAGCGACTTCACTCACTTTTATAATATGCAAGACCAAGGGGGAAGCTAAAAGACAGGGTCTTGGGGAGGTACCTAATCAAAGAGTCAGAAGAGAGAGTTGGTATAGATGGAGGAGGGAAAGCTGGGTAGCCAAGGAGGAAGCTGAGGGCAGGAGAAAGTTCTATGAGGAAAGGGGATCCACAGCAGTGTCTATCTTTATAATATGCAAGACCAAGGGGGAAGCTAAAAGACAGGGTCTTGGGGAGGTACCTAATCAAAGAGTCAGAAGAGAGAGTTGGTATAGATGGAGGAGGGAAAGCTGGGTAGCCAAGGAGGAAGCTGAGGGCAGGAGAAAGTTCTATGAGGAAAGGGGATCCACAGCAGTGTCTATCTTTAAACATCAATGGGGAGAGGAGAACCACTGAGTATGCCAGCAAGCCCTGATGGGGTGGTTTGTAAACTCTTTTGAGCCTGTCAGAGTAAGCACTGATTCAAAAGTGGACTGCAGTGGTGTTTCTGTGAGCAGCTGAAAAGCACTCCAAGTTCCGGGGCTGACAGTCTCTGTTTTCACAGCCCTGTCGTTGCCCATCTCGGTCTGACGGTCTGCAAATTGAAAGGGATTTCTATCCCTCAAGGAAATGTGTGTGTTGCTGTTGCCGTATTACTGTGATGGCTTTAAAAAAGGATGCTATTCCCTTGACACCAGATGTGAGACAAGCTCAGTAAAAATTGTTGAGTTTTTACTACCTTTGCTAAAGAAGTAATTCTTTGCAGCCAAAGAAAGAGAACCTCTATACAGTCAGCAAAAACAAGACTGGGAGCTGACTGGCTCAGATCATGAACTCCTTATTACAAAATTCAGACTTAAATTGAAGAAAGTAGGGAAAACCACTAGGCCATTGAGATATGACCTAAATCAAATTCCTTATGATTACACAGTGGAAGTGACAGATAGATTCAAGGGATTATGTCTGATAGACAGAGTGCCTGAAGAACTATGGAGATTCACGACATTGTACAGGAGGCAGTGATCAAGACCATCCCCAAGAAAAAGAAATGCAAAAAGGCAAAATGGTTGTCTGAGGAGGCCTTACAAATAGCTGAGAAAAGAAGAGAAGCTAAAGGCAAAGGAGAAAAGGAAAGATATACCCATTTGAATGCAGAGTTCCAATGAATAGCAAGGAGAGATAAGAAAGTCTTCCTCAGTGATCAGTGCAAAGAAATAGAGGAAAACAATAGAATGGGAAAGACTACAGATCTCAAGAAAATTACAGATACCAAGGGAACATTTCATGCAAAGATGGCACAGTAAAGGACAGCAATGGTATGAACCTGACAGAAACAGAAGATACTAAGAAGAGGTGGCAAGAATACACAGAAGAACTGTACGAGAAACTATCTTCATGACCCAGATAACCACGATGGTATGATTACTCACCTAGAGCCAAACATCCTGGAGTGAGA
>SJYX01001227.1:58919-88030 GCA_006410675.1 Oreotragus oreotragus | reverse complement strand
GGGAACATCCCCTGGAGGAGGACATGGCAAACCACTACAGTATTCTTGCCTGAAAAATCCCATGAACAGAGGAGCCTGGCAGACTACAGTCCATAGGGCCAGACAGAGTTGGACACAACTGAAATGACTTAGCACATACACACTTAAATAGTGTAGGAGGATTCCCTTTTCTCCACACACTCCCCAGCATTTATTTGTAGATGTTTTTGATGATGACCATTCTGATTGCCCTGGTGGCTCAGATGGTAAAGAATCTGCCTGTAGTGTGGGAGACCTGGGTTCAGTCCCTGGGTCAGGAAGATCCCTGGAGAAGGGAATAGCTACCCACTACAGTATTCTTGTCTGGAAAATTCCATGGACAGAAGAGCCTGGCAGGCTACAGTCCATGGGGTGGCAAAGAGTCAGATACTGAATGACTAACACTTTCACTTTCATTCTGATCAATATTAGGTATGTTTCATAGTTTTGATTTGCATTTCTCTAATAATTTGCATGTCTCTAATGCATTTTTGATTTGCATTTCTCTAATAAATATGATGTTTATATATTTTCATAAGCTTGCTGTTTGATTGGGTTGTTCATTTTTTGTTTTTTTGTTTGTTTGTTTGTTTTTTAATATTGAGCTGTATAGGCTGTTTGTTTATTTTGGAAATTAATACCTTATCAGTCACATTATCTGCAAATATTTTATCTCATTCTGTAGGTTATCCTTCTGTTTTGCTGATGGTTTCTTTCCTTCACTGCTTAAAAGCTTTTAAGTTTAACTAGGTCCAATTTGTTATTTTGTTGTTTTTACTTTCATGACTCTAGGAGATGGATCCAAAAGTGATACTGTTGTGGTTTATGTCCAAGAGTTCTGCCTGTGTTTTCCTCTAGGAGTTTTAAAGTATCCGGTCTTATATTTAGGTCTTTAATTCATTTTAAGTTTGTTTTTGGTTTTAGAGAATGTTCTAGTTCCATTCTTTCACACGTAGCTGTCCAGTTTCACCAACACCCCTCATTGAAGAGACTGTCTTTTCTCCATTATATATTCTTGCCTCCTTGGTCAAAAATTTCCTACTTTTGCATTCCAGTCCCCTGTAATGAAAAGAACATCTTTTGGGGGTGTTAATTCTAGAAGGTCTTGTAGGTCTTCATAGAACTGTTCAGCTTCAGCTTTTTCAGTGTTCCTGGTTGGGGCATAGGCTTAGATTACCATGATATTGAATGGTTTTCCTTGGAAATGAACAGAGTCATTTTTGAAATTGCATCCAAGTACTGTCTTTTGGACTCTTGTTGACTGTGATGGCTACTCCATTTCTCCTGAGGGATTCCTGCCCGCAGTAGTAGATATAATGGTCATCTGAGTTAAATTCACCCATTCCAGTCCATCTTAATTTTTGAGATTGCATCCAAGTACTGCATTTCGGACTCTTTTGTTGACCATGATGGCTACTCCATTTCTTCTGAGGGATTCCTGCCCGCAGTAGTAGATATAATGGTCATCTGAGTTAAATTCACCCATTCCAGTCCATCTTAGTTTGCTGATTCCTAGAATGTCGATGTTCACTCTTGTCATCTCCTGTTTGACCACTTCCAATTTGCCTTGATTCATGGAGCCAACATTCCAGGTTCCTATCTAATATTTTGCTCTTTACAGCATCGGATCTTGCTTCTATCACCAGTCCCAGCCACAACTGGGTGTTGTTTTTGCTTTGCCTCCATCCCCTCATTCTTTCTGGAGTTATTTCTCCACTGATCTCCAGTACCATATTGGGCACCTACCGACCTGGGGAGTTCATCTTTCAGTGTCCTGCATTTTTGCCTTTTCCTACTGTTCATGGGGTTCTCAAGGCAAGAACATTGAAGTGGTTTGTCATTCCCTTCTCCAGTGGACCACATTCTGTCAGATCAAATTGCCAACATCTGCTGGATCATCGACAAAGCAAGAGATTCCAGAAAAACATCTATTTCTGCTTTATTGACTCTGCCAATGCATTTGACTGTGTGGATCACAATAAACTGTGGAAAATTCTTCAAGAGATGGGCAAACCAGACCACCTGACCTGCCTCTTGAGAAACCTGTATGCAAGTCAGGAAGCAACAGTTAGAACTGAACCTGGAACAACAGACTGGTTCCAAATAGGAAAAGGAGTATGTCAAGGCTGTATACTGACACCCTGCTTATTTAACTTAATGCAGAGCACATCATGAGAAACACTGGGCTGGAGGAAGCTCAAGATCACTTCCCAGAATCAAGATTGCTGGGAGAAATATCAATAACCTCAGATATGCAGATGACACCACCCTCATGGCAGATAGTGAAGAGGAACTAAAGAGCCTCTTGATGAAAATGAAAGAGGAGAGTGAAAAAGTTGGCTTAAAGCTCAACATTCAGAAAATGAAAATCATGGCATCTGGTCCCATCACTTCATAGCAAATAGATGGAGAAACAGTGGAAACAGTGGCTCACTTTATTTTTCTGGGCTCCAAAATCACTGCAGGTGGTGACTGCAGCCATGAAATTAAAAGATGCTTGCTCCTTGGAAGGAAAGTTATGACCAACCGAGACAGCATATTAAAAAGCAGAGACATTACTTTGCAAACAAAGGTCCATCTAGTCAAGGCTATGGTTTTTCCAGTAGTCATGTGTGGATGTGAGAGTTGGACTATAAAGAAAGCTGAGTGCTGAAGAATTGATACTTTTGAACTGTGGTGGTGGAGAAGACTCTTGAGAGTCCCTTGGACTGCAAGGAGATCCAACCAGCCCATCCTAAAGGAGATCACTCCTGGGTGTTCATTGGAAGGACTGATGCTGAAGCTGAAACTCCAATACTTTGGCCACCTGACGCAAAGAGTTGACTCATTGGAAAAGATGCTGGGAAAGTTTGAGGGCAGGAGAAAAGGGGGACGACAGAGAATGAGATGGTTGGATGGCATCACCAACTCAACGGACATGGGTTTGGGTGGACTCCAGTAGTTGGTGATGGACAGGGAGACCTAGCATGCTGCGGTTCATGGCGTTACAAAGAGTCAGACACAACTGAGCCACTGAACTAATGGTTATAGAGTCAACATAGAAAAAAATTAATAACTAATTATTTATATGAGGTTCAAAAACAGACAAAACTAATCTGTGGTAGAAATCAGAACAAATTGTTGCTCTGAAAGGGGAATATTGGCTGAAAAGGAGTATCAAGTTTCTTAGGGTATAGAGAGTTTCTATATCTTGGTTAGAGTAGTGATTAACAGATGTATACTGCACATTTAAAGTGTGAGTGTTGGCTGATTGGATTTTAAAAAAGGACTTTTCAATATGCTCCCTACAAGAGACTTACTTCAGGGCTAAACACACACAAAGATTGAAAATGAGAGGATGGGAAACAGTACCCCATGCAAATAAAAATGACAAGAAAATGAGGGCAGCAAAACTCATGTCAGACAAAGTAGACTTTATTTTTTTTTAATTTTTTTTTTTTACACGAACTCCCAAACATGAACCCCCCTCCCACCTCCCACCCCACATCATCCCTCCAGATCATCCCCATACACCAGCCCCAAAAAACAAAGGCTATAACAAACACAAAGAAGGACACTATATAATGATAATAGGACCAACACAAGAAGAGGATGTTACACTCACTAACATCAGTCAGTTCAGTCACTCAGTCATGTCCAACGCTTTGCAACCCCATGAATTGTAGCACACCAGGCCTCCCTGTCCATCACCATCTCCTGGAGTTCACTGAAACTCATGTCCATCGAGTGGGTGATGCCATCCAGCCATCTCATCCTCTGTCATCCCCTTTTCCTCCTGCTCCCAATCCCTCCCAGCATCAGAGTCTTTTCCAATGAGTCAACTCTTCGCATGAGGTGGCCAAAGTACTGGCATATATGCACCCAAAACAGAAGCACCTAAATATATAAAGCAAATACTAACACATAAAGGGAGAAATGAGCAAAGATATTATAATAGTAAGGGACTTTAATAAAATCAGTAAGGCACTAATGGCCTTAAATAACATAATAGACCAGGACTCTAAGACATAATAGACCAGATCATAGGATATCCCATCCAAAAACAGAAGAATACACATTCTTTTCAAGTACACATGGAATGTCTTCCAGAAGGGATTACAAGCTAGACCACAAAACAAGTCTCAACAAATTTAAGAGAATAGAAATTATATCAAGCATTTTTTCCAACTACAATGGTATGAAGCTAGAAATCAACTACAGAAAGAAAAATCGGAAAATGACACATGTGATAACTAAACAATATACTGTCTGAAAAACCAGTGGGTTGATGAAGAAATCAAAGGGAAAATTAGAAAACCATTTAAGGCAAGTGAAAATGGAAACACAACACTTCAAAATCAATGGGATGCAGCAAAAGAGTCCCAAGAGAGAAGTTTATAGCAATACAGGCCTTCCTTAGGAAACAAGAGAAGTCTCAAACAACCTAGTCTACCACCTAAAAGAATTAGGAAAATGAACAAAGCTCAAAATTGGCCAAAGGGAAAAAAAAAATAAAGATCAGAGAGGAAATAAATAAAATACAAATAAAAATATATATAAAAGATCAAGGAAACCAAGAACTGAGTTTTATTTTGTTTTGTTTTGTTTTGTTTTGTTTTTAAAAAAAATATGAAACTGGTAAACTTTTAGCCAGGCTCACCAAGGAGAAAAGAGAGAGGGCTAAAATAAGCAAAATAAGAAATGAAAGAGGAGGAATAATAATTTATGCCACAGAGATACAAAAAAATCATAAAAAAAGACAATGAAAAGTTGTATGCCAACAAATGGCACAGTCTAGAAGAAATGGACAGATTTTTTAGAAACATACAGCCTGCCAAGATGTAATCAAGAAGAAATAGATAATTTGAACAGACTAATCACAAGTAGTGAAATTGAATTTGTTATTTTTTAAAATAAGTTCAGAAGACAAAAGTTCAGGATCAGGTGACTTCATAGGGGAATCTTACCAAGCATGTAAAGAAGAACTAATACCTATCTTACTCAAACTATTTTTAAAAATTGGAGAAGATAGGACACTTCCAAATTCATTCTATGAAGCCACCATTTCCCTGATACTAAAACCAGACAGACACTACAAGGAAAATACAATTGTAGGCCACTGTCTATGATGAATATAAATGCAAAAATTCTCAACAAAATATTAGCAAACTAAGTGCAGCAATATGTAAAAAGGATCATATACATGATCCAACTAGGATTTATTCCAAGGGCACAAGGATGTCTCAACATTTGAAAATCAATCAATGTGATATACTACATTAATAAAAAGAAGGATTAAAAATTATATGATCGTCTCAATAGTCAGAGAAAAAGCATTTCACAAAAGTCAACATCCATTCATGATTAAAAAAAAAAACCTCATCAAAGTGGATATAGAGGGAACACATCTAACATAATAAAGCCCATTTATGACAAACCCACAGTCAGCATCATACTCAATGGGGAAAAGCTGACACCTTTTACTTTTACTTACATTTATCTAAGAACAAGATAAGGATCTCTACTCTTGCTGCCTATATTTAACATAATCTTGGAAGTCCTAGCCACAGCAGTTATACAAGAAACAGAAATAGAAGTCATCCAAATGGAAGGGAAGAAGTAAAACTGTCACTGTTTGCAGATGACATGGTACTCTATATAGAAAACCCTAAAGTCTCCACACAAAAAGTATTAGAATAAGTTAATTCATCAAGATAGCAGGATACAAGATTAGAAAAATCCATTACATTTCTCTACACTAATAATGAACTATCAGTAGGGGATTTTTTAAAAAATCCTGTTTAAAAGCACATCAACAGAAATAAAATACCTAGGAATAAACTTAACCAAGGAGGTGAAAGACCTGTACTCTGAAAACTATAAAACATTGTTGAAGGAAACTGAAGATGCCACAAAGAAATGGAAAGATACCCCATACTCTTGGATTTGAAGAATTAATATTGTTAAAATGACCATACTACCCAAGGCAATCTAGAGGTTCAATGCAATCCCCACCAAAATACCCATGACATTTTTCACAAAACTAGAAAATAATCCTATAATTCATGTGGAACAACAAAAGACCCCAAACTGACAAAGCAGTCTTAAATAAGAAGGAAAAAACTGGAGATATCACACACCCAAACCTCAGAATATACTACAAGGCTACGGTAATCAAAATAGCATAGTATTGGCACAAATACATAGACCAATGGAATGGAATAGAGATCCCAGAAATAACCCCACACACATATGGTCAATCTACAACAATGGAGGCAAGAATATACAATGAAGAAAAGACAGTCTTTTCAACAAGTAGTACTGGGAAAACTGACAGTTAAATGTAAAGCAATGAGATTAGAACTTACTTCATACCATATACAAAAATAAACTCAAAATTGATTAAAGACCACACTGTGAGACCTGAAACCATTAAACTCCTTCCTGTGAGAGAACATAGGTAGAATACTCATTGACATAAATCATAGCAATATTTTTGACAGTCTTAAGGCAAAAGAAATAAAAGCAAAAATAAACGGAGCCTAGTTAAACTTAAGAATGTTTGCACAGCAAAGGAAACTGTCAGCAAAACAAGAAGGCAACCTACAGAATGGGAAAAAATGATATGACCAACAAGGAATTAATATCCAAAATATGTAAACAGTCATTACTACTCAATATCAAAAGAACAAAAACCCAATCAAAAAATGGACAGAATAGACATTTTTCAAATAAGACATACAGATGGCTACTACTGCTGAGTCGCTTTAGTCATGTCCTATTCTGTGCAACCACATAGACGGCAGCCCACCAGGCTCCCCTGTCGCTGGGATTCTCCAGGCAAGAACACTGGAATGGGTTGCCATTTCCTTCTCCAATGCATGAAAGTGAAAGGTGAAAGTGAAGTCTCTCAGTCGTGTCTGACTCTTAGCGACGCCATGGACTGCAGCCTTCCAGGCTCCTCCGCCCATGGGATTTTCCAGGCAAGAGTGCTGGAGTGGCTTGCCAATGCCTTCTCCAACAGATGGCTACAGACCCATGAAAAGATGCTCAGCATTGCTAATTATTGAGAAAAGTAAATCAAAACAACAAGATAGCACCTCACACCTATGAGAATGGCTATTATCAAAAAGTCTACAGATTACAAACAAGGAGAGAGGATGTGAAAAAAAGAGAATCTTTGTATGCTGTTGGTGGAAATGTAAATTGGTACAGCCACAGTGGAAAAGTGTATGGAAGGTCTTCAAAACACTATAAATAAAACTGCCATATGGTCCAACAATTCCACTCCTGGATATATATCCAAAGAAAATAAAAACATTCATTTGAAAAGATACATGCACCCCAATGTTCACAGCAGCGTTATTTACAGTAGACAAGATATGGACGCAACCCAAAGGTCCATCAACAGATGAATGGATAAGAAGGATATGAGAGACAGAGATACATACACACACATACATAAACACACACGTAATGGAACATTGCTCAATCATTAAAAACTGGAGCTCTGCCATTTTCAGCAAAGTGGATTGGCCTAGAGAATATTATGCTTAGTGAAATAAATCAGACAAAGAAAGACAAATACTATATGATATCACTTAATTGGCAATTTGATCTCTGGTTCCTCTGCCTTTTCTAAAACCAGCTTGAGCATCTGGAAGTTCACGGTTCGCATATTGCTGAAGCCTGGCTTGGAGAATTTTAAGCATTACTTTACTAGGCATGAGAGAGTGCAATTGTGCGGTAGTTTGACTTGTATTTTTTTTTTAGATTCTACATATAAATGACATTATATGACATTTGTCTTTCTCTGTGTATCTTACTTCACTTCATATGATCATCTTTAGTTCCAACAGCGTTGCTGCAAATGGCGTTATTTACTTCTTTCTTGTGGCTGAGTAGTGTTCCATTGTACATGTGTACCACATCTTCTTTATCCATTCATATGCTGATGGATATTTAGGTTGCTTCCATGTCCTGGCTACTGTAAATAAGTGCTGCTATGACACTGGAGTGCATGTATCTTTTCCAATTAGAGTTTTTCCAGGTATATGCCCAGGAGTGCAAATGTTGGATCACATGGCAACTCTATTTTTAGTTTTTTTGAAGAACCTTCATACTGTTCTCCACAGTGGCAGCACCAATTTACATCCCAGTGTAAATAGTATGGGCTTCCCAGATGGTGCTAGTGGTAAAGAAGCTGCTTGTCAATGCGGGAAAGGCAGGAGATGCGAATTCGATCACTGGGTGGGGAACATCCCCTGGAGGAGGACATGGCAAACCACTACAGTATTCTTGCCTGAAAAATCCCAATCTGCCTTTTCTAAAACCAGCTTGAGCATCTGGAAGTTCACGGTTCACGTATTGCTGAAGCCTGGCTTGTAGAATTTTAAGCATTACTTTACTAGGCATGAGAGATGAGTGCAATTGTGCGGTAGTTTGACTTGTATTTTTTTTTTTAGATTCTACATATAAATGACGTTATGTGACATTTGTCTTTCTCTGTTTGTCTTCACTTCATATGATCATTTTAGTTCCAGCAGCGTTGCTGCAAATGGCGTTATTTACTTCTTTCTTGTGGCTGAGTAGTGTTCTATTGTACATGTGTACCACATCTTCTTTATCCATTCATATGTTGATGGATATTTAGGTTGCTTCCTTGTCCTGGCTACTGTAAATAAATGCTGCTATGACACTGGAGTGCATGTATCTTTTCCGATTAGAGTTTTTCCAGATATATGCCCAGGAGTGCAAATGTTGGATCACATGACAACTCTATTTTTAGTTTTTTTGAAGAACCTTCATACTATTCTCCACAGTGGCAGCACCAATTTACATCCCAGTGTAAATAGTATGGGCTTCCCAGATGGTGCTAATGGTAAAGAACCTGCTTGTTAATGCAGGAAAGGCAGGAGATGCGGGTTCGATCGCTGGGTGGGGAACATCCCCTGGAGGAGGATTCATACTATTCTCCACAGTGGCAGCACCAATTTACATCCCAGTGTAAATAGTATGGGCTTCCCAGATGGTGCTAATGGTAAAGAACCTGCTTGTTAATGCAGGAAAGGCAGGAGATGCGGGTTCGATCGCTGGGTGGGGAACATCCCCTGGAGGAGGACATGGCAAACCACTACAGTATTCTTGCCTGAAAAATCCCATGGACAGAGGAGCCTGGTAGACTACAGTCCATAGGGCCACACAGAGTTGGACACAACTGAAATGACTTAGCACACACACACTTAAATAGTGTAGGAGGATTCCCTTTCTCCACACACTCCCCAGCATTTATTTGTAGATGTTTTTCATGATGACCGTTCTGATTGCCCTGGTGGCTCAGATGGTAAAGAATCTGCCTGCAGTGTGGGAGACCTGGGTTCAGTCCCTGGGTCAGGAAGATCCCTGGAGAAGGGAATAGCTACCCACTCCAGTATTCTTGTCTGGAAAATTCCATGGACAGAAGAGCCTGGCAGGCTACAGTCCATGGGGTGGCAAAGAGTAAGATACTGAGTGACTAACACTTTCACTTTCATTCTGATCGATATTAGGTATGCTTTATAGTTTTGATTTGCATTTCTCTAATAATTTGCATTTCTCTAATGCATTTTTGATTTGCATTTCTCTAATAAATATGATGTTTATATATTTTCATAAGCTTGCTGTTTGATTGGGTTGTTCATTTTTTGTTTTTTTGTTTGTTTGTTTGTTTTTTAATATTGAGCTGTATAGGCTGTTTGTTTATTTTGGAAATTAATACCTTATCAGTCACATTATCTGCAAATATTTTATCTCATTCTGTAGGTTATCCTTCTGTTTTGCTGATGGTTTCTTTCCTTCACTGCTTAAAAGCTTTTAAGTTTAACTAGGTCCAATTTGTTATTTTGTTGTTGTTTTTACTTTCATGACTCTAGGAGATGGATCCAAAAATGATACTGTTGTGATTTATGTCCAAGAGTTCTGCCTGTGTTTTCCTGTAGGAGTTTTAAAGTATCCAGTCTTATATTTAGGCCTTTAATTCATTTTAAGTTTGTTTTTGCTTTTAGAGAATGTTCTAGTTCCATTCTTTCACATGTAGCTGTCCAGTTTTCCCAACACCCCTTATTGAAGAGACTGTCTTTTCTCCATTATATATTCTTGCCTCCTTTGTCAAAAATTTCCTACTTTTACATTCCAGTCCCCTGTAATGAAAAGAACATCTTTTAGGAGTGTTAGTTCTAGAAGGTCTTGTAGGTCTTCATAGAACTGTTCAGCTTCAGCTTTTTCAGTGTTCCTGGTTGGGGCATAGGCTTAGATTACCATGATATTGAATGGTTTTCCTTGGAAATGAACAGAGTCGTTTTTGAGATTGCATCCAAGTACTGTCTTTTGGACTCTTGTTGACTGTGATGGCTACTCCATTTCTTCTGAGGGATTCCTGCCTGCAGTAGTAGATATAATGGTCATCTGAGTTAAATTCACCCATTCCAGTCCATCTTAGTTCGCTGATTCCTAGAATGTCGATATTCACTCTTGCCATCTCCTGTTTGACCACTTTCAATTTGCCTTGATTCGTGGAGCCAACATTCCAGGTTCCTATGCAATATTGCTCTTTATAGCATTGAACCTTGCTCCTATCACCAGTCCCATCCACAACTGGGTGTTGTTTTTGCTTTGCCTCCATCCCCTCATTCCTTCTGGAGTTATTTCTCCACTGATCTCCAGTACCATATTGGGCACCTACCGACCTGGAGAGTTCATCTTTCAGTGTCCTGTATTTTTGCCTTTTCCTACTGTTCATGGGGTTCTCAAGGCAAGAACATTGAAGTGGTTTGCCATTCCCTTCTCCAGTGGACCACATTCTATCAGATCAAATTGCCAGCATCTGCTGGATCATCGAAAAAGCAAGAGATTCCAGAAAAACATCTATTTCTGCTTTATTGACTCTGCCAATGCATTTGACTGTGTGGATCACAATAAACTGTGGAAAATTCTTCAAGAGATGAGCAAACCAGACCACCTGACCTGCCTCTTGAGAAACCTGTATGCAAGTCAGGAAGCAACAGTTAGAACTGAACCTGGAACAACAGACTGGTTCCAAATAGGAAAAAGAGTATGTCAAGGCTGTATACTGTCACCCTGCTTATTTAACTTAATGCAGAATACATCATGAGAAACACTGGGCTGGAGGAAGCTCAAGATCACTTCCCAGAATCAAGATTGCTGGGAGAAATATCAATAACCTCAGATATGCAGATGACACCACCCTTATGGCAGATAGTGAAGAGGAACTAAAGAGCCTCTTGATGAAAATGAAAGAGGAGAGTGAAAAAGTTGGCTTAAAGCTCAACATTCAGAAAATGAAGATCATGGCATCTGGTCCCATCACTTCATAGCAAATAGATGGAGAAACAGTGGAAACAGTGGCTCACTTTATTTTNGTTTTGTTTTGTTTTGTTTTGTTTTTAAAAAAAATATGAAACTGGTAAACTTTTAGCCAGGCTCACCAAGGAGAAAAGAGAGAGGGCTAAAATAAGCAAAATAAGAAATGAAAGAGGAGGAATAATAATTTATGCCACAGAGATACAAAAAAATCATAAAAAAAGACAATGAAAAGTTGTATGCCAACAAATGGCACAGTCTAGAAGAAATGGACAGATTTTTTAGAAACATACAGCCTGCCAAGATGTAATCAAGAAGAAATAGATAATTTGAACAGACTAATCACAAGTAGTGAAATTGAATTTGTTATTTTTTAAAATAAGTTCAGAAGACAAAAGTTCAGGATCAGGTGACTTCATAGGGGAATCTTACCAAGCATGTAAAGAAGAACTAATACCTATCTTACTCAAACTATTTTTAAAAATTGGAGAAGATAGGACACTTCCAAATTCATTCTATGAAGCCACCATTTCCCTGATACTAAAACCAGACAGACACTACAAGGAAAATACAATTGTAGGCCACTGTCTATGATGAATATAAATGCAAAAATTCTCAACAAAATATTAGCAAACTAAGTACAGCAATATGTAAAAAGGATCATATACATGATCCAACTAGGATTTATTCCAAGGGCACAAGGATGTCTCAACATTTGAAAATCAATCAATGTGATATACTACATTAATAAAAAGAAGGATTAAAAATTATATGATCGTCTCAATAGTCAGAGAAAAAGCATTTCACAAAAGTCAACATCCATTCATGATTAAAAAAAAAAACCTCATCAAAGTGGATATAGAGGGAACACATCTAACATAATAAAGCCCATTTATGACAAACCCACAGTCAGCATCATACTCAATGGGGAAAAGCTGACACCTTTTACTTTTACTTACATTTATCTAAGAACAAGATAAGGATCTCTACTCTTGCTGCCTATATTTAACATAATCTTGGAAGTCCTAGCCACAGCAGTTATACAAGAAACAGAAATAGAAGTCATCCAAATGGAAGGGAAGAAGTAAAACTGTCACTGTTTGCAGATGACATGGTACTCTATATAGAAAACCCTAAAGTCTCCACACAAAAAGTATTAGAATAAGTTAATTCATCAAGATAGCAGGATACAAGATTAGAAAAATCCATTACATTTCTCTACACTAATAATGAACTATCAGTAGGGGATTTTTTAAAAAATCCTGTTTAAAAGCACATCAACAGAAATAAAATACCTAGGAATAAACTTAACCAAGGAGGTGAAAGACCTGTACTCTGAAAACTATAAAACATTGTTGAAGGAAACTGAAGATGCCACAAAGAAATGGAAAGATACCCCATACTCTTGGATTTGAAGAATTAATATTGTTAAAATGACCATACTACCCAAGGCAATCTAGAGGTTCAATGCAATCCCCACCAAAATACCCATGACATTTTTCACAAAACTAGAAAATAATCCTATAATTCATGTGGAACAACAAAAGACCCCAAACTGACAAAGCAGTCTTAAATAAGAAGGAAAAAACTGGAGATATCACACACCCAGACCTCAGAATATACTACAAGGCTACGGTAATCAAAATAGCATAGTATTGGCACAAATACATAGACCAATGGAATGGAATAGAGATCCCAGAAATAACCCCACACACATATGGTCAATCTACAACAATGGAGGCAAGAATATACAATGAAGAAAAGACAGTCTTTTCAACAAGTAGTACTGGGAAAACTGACAGTTAAATGTAAAGCAATGAGATTAGAACTTACTTCATACCATATACAAAAATAAACTCAAAATTGATTAAAGACCGCACTGTGAGACCTGAAACCATTAAACTCCTTCCTGTGAGAGAACATAGGTAGAATACTCATTGACATAAATCATAGCAATATTTTTGACAGTCTTAAGGCAAAAGAAATAAAAGCAAAAATAAACGGAGCCTAGTTAAACTTAAGAATGTTTGCACAGCAAAGGAAACTGTCAGCAAAACAAGAAGGCAACCTACAGAATGGGAAAAAATGATATGACCAACAAGGAATTAATATCCAAAATATGTAAACAGTCATTACTACTCAATATCAAAAGAACAAAAACCCAATCAAAAAATGGACAGAATAGACATTTTTCAAATAAGACATACAGATGGCTACTACTGCTGAGTCGCTTTAGTCATGTCCCATTCTGTGCAACCACATAGATGGCAGCCCACCAGGCTCCCCTGTTGCTGGGATTCTCCAGGCAAGAACACTGGAATGGGTTGCCATTTCCTTCTCCAATGCATGAAAGTGAAAGGTGAAAGTGAAGTCTCTCAGTCGTGTCTGACTCTTAGCGACGCCATGGACTGCAGCCTTCCAGGCTCCTCCGCCCATGGGATTTTCCAGGCAAGAGTGCTGGAGTGGCTTGCCAATGCCTTCTCCAACAGATGGCTACAGACCCATGAAAAGATGCTCAGCATTGCTAATTATTGAGAAAAGTAAATCAAAACAACAAGATAGCACCTCACACCTATGAGAATGGCTATTATCAAAAAGTCTACAGATTACAAACAAGGAGAGAGGATGTGAAAAAAAGAGAATCTTTGTATGCTGTTGGTGGAAATGTAAATTGGTACAGCCACAGTGGAAAAGTGTATGGAAGGTCTTCAAAACACTATAAATAAAACTGCCATATGGTCCAACAATTCCACTCCTGGATATATATCCAAAGAAAATAAAAACATTCATTTGAAAAGATACATGCACCCCAATGTTCACAGCAGCGTTATTTACAGTAGACAAGATATGGACGCAACCCAAAGGTCCATCAACAGATGAATGGATAAGAAGGATATGAGAGACAGAGATACATACACACACATACATAAACACACACGTAATGGAACATTGCTCAATCATTAAAAACTGGAGCTCTGCCATTTTCAGCAAAGTGGATTGGCCTAGAGAATATTATGCTTAGTGAAATAAATCAGACAAAGAAAGACAAATACTATATGATATCACTTACATGTGGAATCTAAAAAATAATACAAATTAATGTATATGCAAAGCAAACAGATTCACATAGGGAACAAACCAGTGGTTACACGGTAAATCAACTATCAGCTCAGCTCAGTTCAGTCGCTCAGTCGTGTCTGACTCTTTGCGACCCCATGAATTGCAGTGCGCCAGGCCTCCCTGTCCATCACCAATCAACTATACTTCAGCTTAAAAAATAAAATGAAATGTTGTGTTGTTGTATACAAATGGAATCATATAGCTTTTTGTGCCTTCCTTTGGCCAGGGAAATTCCAGGGGAGGGATTCTGCTGTGAGCAACCAACACTCCTTTCTGGGGGAAGACAGCCTCAGTCTTGAAGAGGAGAGCTGAGTGACACACAACATTCTCTACATGGTTAAATGTAAAAGATGAAATTTTACAACAAATGGAAGGAGATATCAAATGATCCAAAAATGAGATTGAAAAGGACTTTCTTTTTGTGATATTTCCCAAATGAGGTAAAAAGAGATGTAGAGCATCTATAATGACAGTAGGTTTTCTCAAGGTGGGGAGTGTAGGTGGAAAGGGACAGCAGTAAGAAAAGCGACCAGCATCTCCGTGGTCCAGGAGGGCCCTCTCTTGCCTCAAATGCTGAACACCTGGAGGACAGTGTTTCCTTCCAGTGCTACTTTTCTCAAATCTCTGACAAATAGCTTGCACATCAGCCTTGGTTTACAGCATTGTTTCACATTTGTGTATGGTGGGGAGGGGCTGATTTTGAGTCACCTGGAGGGTCCTGCCTATTTCAAACTCAACATGCTTTTAAGAAAGCATAGTTTCCAGGGGATATCCTCCCACTGGCTCCTACCTCCCGCAGCAACTTGCCCTTCTCTGAGACCTCACCCCACTTTTGTGTGCCTGTTACAGAAAGTCAAGGCCAGAGAAGCTGCTGAACATCCAGCATGTGGGCTTTTTCTGGACATCCCGTGTTCTCGCTTGCTGCTTTATTCTGAACCCCTTGAAAGGCTGATCAATGGTTAGAGATTATGGCACTTTAGGAAGGAAAAAGAAATCTTCTGAGTTAATATTATGGTAATAGCAGCCACAGTGACTGTACCAGACACGGTGAGAAGCCCTCTCATATATTATCTCACCAAACCTTCTTCTTTTTTTTTTTTTTTTTTTACCAGTTTCATTCACTTTTTTTTTTCTCATATAAAATTACGTGGTAGCAACCGCTGGAGCCTGGGTCCTTGCATGGAGACTGGTGTGGGTCCTTACAAGATGGTCAGTGAATTCCTGATACGGAGACTTGGGGAACACTGTCTCTTTCCAGTGATCAGTTGAAAATGGCATCAAAAGTGGCCTTGGTGGAGTTGCCCAGGGTGGCAGCATAGCCCCTGGCAGAGGTGTAACAGTCATCAGTGCCAGCCATCATCAGGAGCTACTTGGGCACAGGGGTCAAGACAATGCCAGTGCCCCTGAGGGCAGGGATGAGCACACCAGCACTGAGCCACAGGGGCCAGTCACCTTGCAAGGGACAGTGTGGGGCTTGCTGATCTTGTTTCCCCAGTGGCCTCATCACATGGGACAGTGGAGAGCTTGGCCAGGATGATGGCCCCTATGACCAGGAGAGCAGTGGCTACCTTCTTAGAGCACTTGACACCCAAACTGACATGTCTGTTGTGATCCCCAGTGGCAGAAAATGCCTTGAACCTGGTCCTCTAGCCAGCACAGACCTGCTCTTGCACGGGCAAAGTCTTCAAAACCTCGTCCTTGAGGGATGTCCCCAGGAAAAAGACAATGATCTCAGATTCCTTGATGGGCAAAGAGAAGAGGTAGATCTCCTCCAGGAACTTGATCTTCATGTCCTTGACCAGAGGGCCCACCTTGGTATTGGGGAGCCACTCCCTGTCCTCAGCCTTACCTCCAAGAGCACCATGGCATTTACCCCAGCCCTGACCCTGGCCGCAACCCTGGCCCTGGACACCACTGCCAAAGTGTCCGCAGATGCCATCACAACCTCCTATTCCAGGGCCCCCGGGGCCTCCGGGCCCTCCCACAGCACCGGCATCAGCCTTCATTTGGTGTTTTTACGAAGAAGCCTCACCAAACCTTCTTAAGTCTCTATTTTACATATGGAGGAAATGAGGCTTAGAGTGATCAATTGCCCAAGATTACACAACTAAAAGCACTTTCCTAACACACCTGGGATGTGAATGAGGATCTGCCTGATTCCAAAGACCTCATTGTTTCTGTCCCCTCAGTTCCTCTCAGGTTCCATTGAGCAAGATAGAGACCAGGGGCAGGAGACTTAGTGTGCAGCTTTTATTACATCACTGACTCTCAGTCTTGGCTTCACATTAGATTCACCCAGGGAGTGTCTTAAAATCCCATTGGTTCCAGGGAGAAGCTAAGATTGCGAACCACTATTTGATGCACCCCCAAAATATCCTAGAATACAGAGTTGATGCCATCTTAAAAGCTAGTGTTACCTCCTCCTTATGCTTTAAGGAGATTTCATCATGGATGATCTGTGACTATTTTGAGCATTTTATTTACAACTTGATACTCATATTGACCTAACAAAAATGGTAACTAAACATAAACAGAACATAGCAGCTTCAGTAAGCTTAGGGATCTTAGGGGCTGCCATGCACTCTGATGTGGTGGAAAGTCATCACTCTGAACAGAGGCAGAAAACCTAAGTTCAAGTTTAGTCCTGCCACTTACCACCTATGTGACTTGATCTTGAAATTCCTCCTTAATCTGAAGGAAGCCAACTAGATTTTTGAGCAGCAGAATGACATGCTGGGGTGGGGATGGGGAGAACCTCTTTCTAAAATACCAGAGGTTGGAGACAAAGATTTTGTTCAAGGGGTATGAGGGTACTGATAATTCTGCCTTTACCACCCAGCTCTGTGAGATTAAAGTTATGGGAAGCAATCTGATGCTGATTTTGGCTCAAGAGTTAGAAGAGCCTGTTTTTGTAACAATTCCTTAAATGGAACCACATACATTGTTAGTCTTAGTTCTTTCAAAATGAAGATGCAAGACCCAAGCCTACCAGGGCAGTGACATAGCAAGAACCTGCGTAACTTCAAACATCCTAAGGATCCTGTCCATCAGGGAACCGAAAGCCAGGACTCCTTTGCTAGGAAGCAATCTGATGCTGATTTTGGCTCAAGAGTTAGAAGAGCCTGTTTTTGTAACAATTCCTTAAATGGAACCACATACATTGTTAGTCTTAGTTCTTTCAAAATGAAGATGCAAGACCCAAGCCTACCAGGGCAGTGACATAGCAAGAACCTGCGTAACTTCAAACATCCTAAGGATCCTGTCCATCAGGGAACCGAAAGCCAGGACTCCTTTGCCAAGGACTGCTGATCCACTTCTGCCCTGTGCAGTCTCCTCATCTCTGACAGTAAATAAAGACTTTAACTCAGAGTGTGCGTGTGAGGACACCCTAACTCTACTGCCCCCCTGCTCCTAGATTGACAGAGAAGTACTAGATGTGAGATGTGAACTGAGAGAAAGCTGGTGCAGCGGGAAGAAATAATTACCTCTCACAGACATGGAGGCAGTTTAAGAGCCAAGAACCTCCTGCTAGCCAGTTGCTATGTTCTGGTTCCCCCTGTCAGAAAAAAGCAGAGTATTGTGTCCTGCCCACTCTCCATTTTAATCATACAGCCCCCTTTCCAAACTTCTTCACAAGCTTCAGGCAGGCACGTGATTTCTGCCAGATTTGGCTGCTCAAGATTCTGGAGAAACGCAGTGTGCTTGTGTCTTGTAAGGTGGCTTAGCAATGAGACCACAGGAGGCAGGGCGAGCAGCTGGGGATTTCACAGGCGACTCTTGCTTCTCCCTGTTGTCTTTGTTTCCACCCTCTTTTTCAGCTCATTTCAGTCTTCTGTAAAGTGTTGATCTCAGTTTTTATGTTACAAAGCTTATGTTTGTGCCCATCCCATTGTAAACCACCTTAAGCCCTTTCTGAAAGCATGAAAGGCATATGTCAGAAACAGTTTTGTCATTTTGGACCTCCACGTCTGTGGCGGGAGGCTGGCAGGCACCAGTCAGGTGTGTGCCTGAGTGAGGGTCTGAGCTGTGGACCCTCATCTGGAGGCTGACTGACGTGAAGGCACCCAACAAACCTGGTCAGCATCTGACAGACTCCTACCATGCTGGAGGGGCACCGGGGGTGAGCTGGTACCCAGAACATCGTGTCACTCAGCCTCATCGTCAGGGGAGCGTGGCCAGGACACTTGTTTACTACAGTGAGTTGTACAGAATAGAAATGTTACGGTTTTCATAGTGAATCCTAGCAGCACTTTTGTGAAACAGCATAAGGTGGTGAGAATAGGGGATCAAGGTTAGAGAGACCAGAGTCTGAACCTCGGACAGGACAGAGACACAAAATCCATCACCAAGAGAAGAAGGTGTGTGTTTTCCTTGCCATGCCAACATGTAACCACACCTCCCAAAATCCCTGCACTCCCACCCGCCAAACAGAGCCTGGCAGGCCCAGCTCCGAGAGGGGCTTAAAAGAGCCAAGCAGCCTCCTTAACTGTAGCAATAGTTGTCAGATCTTACTTTAAATGCCATATAACCATTTTTTACACAGATATAAATTTCTAATTTGGCTTTTTCCTTTACACATTTCTTTGGCATATGTGCTAAGCACATGCTTGGGGAAAAAAACTAGTTTAATTCTGATTTTCTCCCTTTAAAACGATCAGCATTTCACACTCTAATGCATAATTCATTAAGTAAACTGAAGATTTTTATTATTTTTTTTTTGAGCTCATGGGAGGGAGGGCAAGTGTGAAGATATACTTTTTGTGGGTCATATCAAGAATTCCATGGTTAGACCTGTTTTGATCCAGGTGACTTTCATGGCACAGATATTCAGCTGAAGTATCCGAATATCCCTGCATAGCATTTGGAAATGGTTGCAAAGAAGAAAGATACGACAACATGCTGCTTGAAGGCACTTTGTTTTTCCTTTACCTCCTACGGTACGAAAGTAGGACGTTGTTTAAGCACACACCTTTCTCTCCTGTCAGTCAGACAGTGATCACAGCCCACGTGGTGAGTGTCAGCTGTAGTTGTTTACCTCATCACCTCTATTTGAGTCATATGCATCATTGGTACTGAGCATCTTCAATTGCTATCTTAAATTCTTCAAAAAGATTTATTGTGGCTCAACCTCCAAAAGTTGTGTTGTGTGCAGAAGGCATAGAACCAGAGCAGCAGAGCATAAACTTGTTATTTGTGAAACAAATGTTCATCATTTAAGAATGGTCTCCATTCTGTATACCAGAGCAACGGTCAATCCATGTCAATGTATGCCAAAACCAATAGAGTACTGTAAAGTAAAATAAAGTAAAATGGAAGCTCTAAATATATATATATATATATAAAGTAAACAGCTATATTTATAAATACAAAAAAAATGGAACTAGAGGAAAGAAGACCCTTACAAAACAATTGAAACTGGGTTGTGTTTTGTTGCTGAAATATTTGCAAAAGAATTGGCAATTATGTATCACATGATGTAAGTGAAGGGCTGCATGATTAAAGTGTCTAGATAAGTCTAAAGGCGCTGCCTCAGTAGCTTTGAATAAAAATTGTAAATGTAAGAAAGCATTGTGTTATAGTATAATTGGCAGTATGTTTTCTTTCTTACTGGGACATAAAACAACAGTATGTTGTCTCTTATGTTTGATGAAATGTACTTAAAACAGCAGAGCTTGAATTTCCTTAGGTAAATATTCTATCTATTGCCTGGATAGATAGCACAATTAGCACAGGATAATTTATAAAATTCACTCCCAGAATCTGGCCACAAGCTGATGCAACCGCAGATGGTTTGAGTGTGAACAACAAGGATTTCGTGGGATCCTAGAATGAGGAATCTGTAAAGGAGTCTTAGGGATTCTATGGGCTTACAGATGGAGCTGCTGGAGCCCAGAATTCAGAAGCCTCTCTTCAGTCCACTGGACATGTATTTAATCAGTAGATAATGAGAATGGGAGGCATGGATGCCCTGTTCCCAGTGCTCCCAGTGGACATTTTGGCTTCAAGAGGAGTGGACAGGAGAGGGGAGAAATGGGAAGGGATGGAGTTTAAGGTTGGGCAGCTGTTCATTTGTCCCTTATCTGACAATTTGTTTTCTGTGGATGCCCTCTGTACAGTTCCCCTCCTTACCTTTTCCTTATCCCTCCACTGTGCCCCTCACCCCAACAACCCTGTCATTTTTTCTTTGCTTTTGTCCACTATTCTCCTCCCTTCTCACCCATCTTCTAAGCCTTCAAGTGGCAGATTAGTTGAAGTGGGGGAAGGAACAGGACATGTGTGAGGAAAGCAGCACAGACAGGAGGCCTTGAAGAAACACTTTAAAAATTTAACTGAGGTACTTCCCTGGTGATCCAGTGATTAAGAATTTACCTGCCCACGCAGGGGACACAAGTTCAGTCCCTGGTCTGGGAAGAGTTCATGTCCTGCAGAGCAACTAAGCCCACGCACCACAACTATTGAGCCCACTCTCTGGAGCCTGTGCTCTGCAACAGGAGAGGCCGCTGCGGTGAGGAGCCCACGCAGAGCAACGGAGAGCAGTGCCCACTCACCACAGCCAAAGGAAGCCACGCGCAGCAATAAGACTCGGCACAGCCAAAATAGCTAGCTAATTACTGTGTTAGGAAAATTGACTGGGGAAATTCCCTGGTGGTCCAGTGGTTAGGAGTCCACATTTTCACTGCTGAGGGCCTGGGTTCAGTTGGGGAACCAAGATCCCACAAGTTGTGCAGTGAGGCAAAAAAAAAGAGTTAACTGGAAACTTTTCCATCTCAAATCCTACCCTGCTCTAGAGCAGGAGTGAGCAAACTACAGTCTTCTGCCTTTTCTTGTAAATAAAGTTTTATTGAATCACAGCAGCATGCATTCATTTACATCTTATGTGTCTGTTTCTACACAGTGATGGCAGGAATGGGTGTCCACATAGCCCAAAATGTTTACTAGTTTGGTGTAGACAAGTGCTTCCCCAAGAGTAGTCTGCAGAAGTCTCCTTGTGCAAAATGTTAAAGAGATATTTCTGGAAAGAAAAAGTTTCTTGGAAGCTTTTTCAAATAATTTTGGAAACTCTGCTTTTTAATCAGAGGATTTCTTAATGTGTATAAGAGACAGTATCTGAGGTTATTGATATTTCTCCCGGCAATCTTGATTCCAGCTTGTGCTTCTTCCAGGCCAGTGTTTCTCATGATGTACTCTGCATATGTATAGAGTTCTTCAAAAGACACTATGGAAGATGGTTCTCATTCAGTATCCAAGATATGTTATTAATATTAAGTGAGAAAAGATGGGTGTATCCATTACACACCCATCAGTGTAAAGCATGAAGAAGGAAACTGTGGTTAAGTGTTTGCTTGTAAATGTTTCAGTCATCTCTTGAGAGATCCATAGTGAATTGGTAGTACCACTCACTTTGAGGTGTGTTGAAGCTGGGAGATAGGCTTTTCACTGTATTGATTACCTGCATTTTGACTTTGGGATCATGCCAATGTACTTCGTTATCTAAACAGTCTGTCCATCAACATAATTAAATTTTAAAACAAAAATGTAAAACGATAAACCACTTTGGAAAACAGTTTGGCAGTTTTTAACAAAGTTAAATATATACTTACTGTATGTCTCAGCAGTTTTTCTCCTAGGTATTTACCCAAGAGAAATGTAAATATATGTGCATGCATACACACATTGTAAATAAAATGATGGGAGAGCAGAGACAGGCTTCCATATAAAGATGTGCTGGTTATGTACCTGCAGCCTCCTCCATTGTGACACTGCCCCACGGAGCCCCTTCTTCCCAGCTCTCTCATACCACTTCCCTAGAAAGAAATATGGCGTGAGTTTGGCACATTCACAGTGGTTTCTACCCACACCACATACATGGCCTTCTGTGGACTGGCATCCCTCTGTACAACCCCACTAAAAACTAATGGCAGAATTTGGACTTTTATCAATTGAAAGGCATCCATTTGGTAAGAGCACAGGAGAAAATAAAGACCACAAATCCAAAGGGCGAAATCATGGAGTCAAGTGTAGAGTCTTTTCCTAATGGAGGAGGACCCCTGCATCCCCACCACCGCCACCCTGTAATCCTCCACTGGCTTACGGTGCTCTCAGAAAGGACTGTATTTACAAGCTGACCCCCTTGTCATGCGCTGGCTCAGGAGTTGCTGCTTCTCTCTTGCAGTCTGTTTCAGGACCTGAGCTGCCCAGTTGGCACCACATCCACAACCCATGGAATAATAATCACACCTTTCTGAGGTCGTGCTTTACAAATGCAAATTAAGTTCACTGCTGGCAGACAGCGCAAATTCCATTTGTTCTTGGCGCACTTTAGCTTAAAAAGGTACAGAGACTAAGAAACCTAGCCAGAGCCGGAGGGCATCACTTGCAGAAAAGGCAGCATCTGAAGCAGCCAGGCAGAGCAGGATGGAACATTGCTGCAGCTCACCTATTTTTATTTCAAATTTACTAACTGCCTGGGCCATTTTCTTTGTGGCCTCTGCAACTACATTTTCACCATTATTATCCTGTGGACAACATAATCTCCTCCTCCAACAGAACAGGTCACTGATTCATCTGCACCCCCTTTGGGCAGTACCTTTCAAAATTTGATGAGATTAGAATCACCTGGAGGTTTTTTAAAACACATACACACACACACACACACATTGCCTAGCCTGTTCCCTGAGTTCCTGATTCAGTAGGTTTGGAATGGGATCCAAGAGTCTCTATTTCTAGCAAGTTCCCAGGTGATGCTGATGCTGCTGGTGATCCACACTCAGAGTAGCTCTTCTCACAGTACATATACCTCTATTATGGTATCTGTTATATTCTGCTTTCATTGTTACTTTTATAGGAAGGACTTAGATCGGTACTGTCTCATAGAAATGTGACCTATGTATATAATTTTAAATTTGAGAGTAGCTAGTAATACATTAATAAACATGAGACAACTAATTTTAACAATACATTTTATTAATAATCAAATATATCCAAAATATTGTCACTTCAACATGTAATCAATACCTAAATAAATGTGAACCAGATAGTCTATATTTTCTGTACTGAGTCAGGAATATGCTTTACACCTAGAGCACATTTCAGTCTGAACTAACCACATGTGGAGTGCTCCATGGCCACATGTGGTCAGTGGCTACCACACTGGGTGGGACAGACTGAGGTCATGCTCACTGTGTACGAGAGTGTTGTAAACCCTTTAACTCATAATATATATTTAACCTTGTATATTAACTCTAGCCCCTCACAATAACCATAGGGGATAAACAGTGTTATTAATCTCATTTTACAGGTGAGGAAACTAAGGCCCAGAGAGCTTTAGGTAACTTGCCCAAGACCCCTGAGCCAGAAATTGGGGGCAAGGGGGCTGGAGCTTGGCATCTGGCTTCAGAATCAGCCACATTTCCACAACGCCTTCGTGTTCAACCACAACTCCCTGGAGGGTAGGGAGAAATCACTGTCTTTGTGGGTCCCCAAGCAAAGAGCAGTTAGCTCAGATAGAACACCCAGTAATATAGAACACCCAGTAAATGTGTGCTGAATGACTTAATGAGATGGAGAGGAAGGTTTTATCAGACATTCAATCAACAGGCTCAGGTAACCTCAGACCACCACTGTATGTGAGTGGGTGAAAGGGGATATTTTTAAATTAAATTTGAAATTGTCTATTCTCAAGTTGCTTCCAGGCTAATAAATGTGAGAAAATACACAAAGACAAGAATAAAGGTCTCACATACCATTATTTATAGTGGCATTCACAGTTAGGGTGACTGGAACTAGGAAAGGTTACACTGAGAGAGACTACCCAGAGCTGGTGGATCTAAAGCGATGTTAGGTGAAATGGAAAGAATGTGGTGGAGTAAGACACAGGAAAGGAATGATAAGAAGGAAGAATCCTCCTGAGCACTGAGTGGATGCGGTTTACTGCAGACCTCAGTCCCTGGAAGCAGATTATGAGCTACAGATCTGCATACAACACTTCCAGGAGAGATGGAAAGAAGCTGAGCTGTGAGGCCTCAGAAAGACCCTACGGAGACCTCATGGGCTGGGGTGGTCCTCCCAAATTGAGGTAGGGGACCAGTCCTTCTAACCCCACATGAACTAGTCACTGGATGCAGGTTTCCCAGAAAGGAGGTGTCACCTTGACCCGAGAGCAGTTCCTGAAGAGAAACTTGGCTGTATATCTTCTGCGGCCAACACTTCTAGCAGTGATAGCATGAAGACCTCCTTGCTGGGGGGCAGAAGGAGGAATCTGTGGTGGACCACAGTATCACTACACTGATTCAGTGAAAAATCCAAAGAACCAACAAGAGAGCACGTGGGTGAATGGAAATCACAGGATAGAATCCCAGCATAGCCAGTTTGTGTGGGAAATTCATGCAAAGCCATGCAGTTGGTGAGTGAATTTACACCTAGTTCTCTCTTGTTCCTGACTTCCCTGGTAACTCAGATGGTAAAGGGTCTGTCTGCAATGCAGGAGGCGCAAGTTCGATCCCTGAGTCGGGAAGATCCCCTGGCAACCCACTCCAGTATTCTTGCCTAGAAAATCCCATGGACGGAGGAGCCTAGGAAGCTACAACCCATGGGGTTGCAAAGAGTCGGACACGGCTGAGTAACTTCACTTTCTTTCTGGTTCCAATGTCTTTGTTCTCTCTATACCTCTCTAGGAAAGAGGAAAGAGATGAAAAATACAACTTAAACACCCTTTATTACGAAGTGTGCTGTTCCTTGATCTGTAGTATTTAAACACTATGTTCTAGATTCTGCAAGAAATCTGGACCACATTTGGAGGCCACATTTACCTGTGTGCCTTGGGTACCTGACACTGTTGACTGCAGTGTCTGGAGTGAGGGGAGAACAGCTAAGGACATTTCAGTGACAAGAAAACATCTCAGGACTTCCTTGGTGGTCCATTGGTTAAGAATCCACCTAGTCAGTTCAATCCCTGACTAGGACTTGAACCTGAGTTCCGAGTCAGGGAGCTAAGATCCTACATGCCAGAGAGCGACTAAGCCCGCGAGCTGCAACTACTGAGCCCAGGCACAACTAGAGCGTTCATACGCTGTAATAAAAGATCCTACATGATGCAATGAAGATCTTGGGTTCTGTAACTAAGACCTGATGCAGCCAAATAAATAAATATTTTTTTAAAACAAAGAAACCGTCTCTCATTCTCCCCCGCCTAGGAGAAAGGGGCAACTACCTTTCTACTACTAAGCAGGGTGTCTACAAAAGATGGCAGCCCCAAGGTGGGTGTTCATGGTGGTCCCCACGCCACCCCTAGACTTGACCTGGGGATCAGAGCCTGTCAGAGATGTGCCTCAGTTTTTATCCTGATCTTATATTCTTGGGTTCAGGTCAGAGGCAGAGTTTGAACTGTGCCTGGAGTAGAGCCGGACCAGAGTGGAACAGCCTTTGAGAGTCTGACTTTGCATGCTGCTGCTGCTAAGTCACTTCAGTCATGTCCAACTCTGTGTGACCCCATAGACGGCAGCCCACCAGGCTCCCCTGTCCCTAGGATTCTCCAGGCAAGAAAACTGGAGTGGGTTGCCATTTCCTTCTCCAATGCATGAAAAGTGAAAAGTGAAAGAGAAGTCGCTCAGTCGTGTCCGACCCTCAGAGACCCCATGGACTGCAGCCTTCCAGGCTCCTGCATCCATGGGATTTTCCAGGCAAGAGTACTGGAGTGGGGTGCCATTGCCTTTTCCGCTGACTCTGCATAGTTACCCACTTATCTTCTCCAAGGCCTACTGAAGTTAGGAGTCCTTTACCAGGTGGTGAGCTTGCTGGGAGTAATCAAGTGTTATCACTAAAGGGCTTTTGCAGCTGGCAGTGTCCACTGAAAATAGGAAAGAAGGAAGGTGGAGAAAAACAGAAAGATGCATGCATATCATGGGTCCCCCTTGAGTTTTGTGATTTTTGAGTAAATCCTTTAACCTCTGTGAACCTCAGTTTTAGAGAATCATACCCATCTCACAAAAGGTTTTATGAGTATGTATCAGTTTTCAGGAGTGAAGTATAAATATAATAATGCTTAATAAATATTTGTCTTAGATTATAGTGGACATACTTAATACATGTATGTCCATACATACATATACATAATAGTGGACACTAGCACACTATAAAGTGCTGTCTCTTATACACATCTAGATGTGTATAAGAGACAGCNGTGCATATCATGGGTCCCCCTTGAGTTTTGTGATTTTTGAGTAAATCCTTTAACCTCTGTGAACCTCAGTTTTAGAGAATCATACCCATCTCACAAAAGGTTTTATGAGTATGTATCAGTTTTCAGGAGTGAAGTATAAATATAATAATGCTTAATAAATATTTGTCTTAGATTATAGTGGACATACTTAATACATGTATGTCCATACATACATATACATAATAGTGGACACTAGCACACTATAAAGTGTTTCCCACCCATAAATAAACTAACCTTTTCAGAAACTGTCAGAATTTTCTCTACCAAGATGCATTTTATTAGCCATGGTGGGGAATGAGGTAATGGCAGCCATCTCTGTGGCTGAGATCAGGATGCCGGTTTATCCAAGAAACAAAAGCCACACTTAGCCCTCAGTAGATGTTTGTTGAACATGTGAATGAAGAAATGGGTGGAAGGTGGAATGGTAGTAAGAGGCTGTGGATTTTCCTCCAGGAAGCCTTCCTGGGTTCCTCCAGCTTTTGTGGGTTCCCTGCAAGCCACAGCACATAAAATGTGCTCCATCCAAAATAGTCCTGCCTTACAGCCCACCTTCTGTTGTTCCCTCTTTGTTCTGTATTCTCATCAGAACACTTGGCTTGACGTAAACAAGATGTTTTTATTATTTTTTTCCTCCAAAAAAACTACCTCCAAGTCCACATTGAATTATTTAGTTGCCTATATATACATACCTTTACTCCAAAAGAGAATAATAAAGAGGTGAAGGGTGAGTACCCTTATCATTATATAGAACATGGGTTGAGGAGGGTTTTGTGAAGATTGAGTAAGATGACATACGTAAACAAGATGTTTTTATTATTTTTTTCCTCCAAAAAAACTACCTCCAAGTCCACATTGAATTATTTAGTTGCCTATATATACATACCTTTACTCCAAAAGAGAATAATAAAGAGGTGAAGGGTGAGTACCCTTATCATTATATAGAACATGGGTTGAGGAGGGTTTTGTGAAGATTGAGTAAGATGACATAAAAATTTCTTAGTAGAGTTAGTCCCTGGCACATAGTAGGTGCTCAGTAAATGGAGATGTTGGAGAGAAGGAGGGATGAGATAGGAGGGAAGCTTTCATCACCAGGCACACACAGCCTGGAGAGCTGACTTTCAGAATTCAGTTGTGAAATCTAACGCGTGCCCAAAGCCTAATTATGCTTTGGAGTGTGGGTATCCTGCCTTGACATGGGAAATTAGACAGTTTCACAAGGATGCACAGCTGTGTTGCCTGAGCCTTTTTGTTCCAGGCAAACTGGAATAGGTGGTGAACCTTTTGCAACCAGAGTAGTGCCAACCAGCCTGCAGCCTGCCCGACAGGAGCCGGGCTGGAATACCAAGCTTCCCTGAGCCCAGGAGCCATGCAGCCAATGCCACAGAGAGCAGACACCAATCCTGACATCAGTCAATTCCCTGCAACCCTGCCTGCCTACCCCTCCCCTCAGGCACCTTCCCACTGTCCCTGCTACGTCCCTGCCAGCCTCCCCCCTCCTCCTCTTCCCTTCTCTCCTTGGCAAACTCTTTCGAGTGGAGGAGCAGGTGCTGAGAGATGACACCAGACTGTTAGCAAGTCCTAGAGGATGTCAGGTCAAAAGCCCCAGTGTCCTGGGTAAGTGACTCTCAGATGGGATCAGGCCAGCACTCTTTTTCTTCTCCTCCTGGCTTTGGAGAGTTCTGAGCTGGGGCTGGGCTTCCCAGGTGCCACTAATGGTAAAGAACCCTCCTGAGTTGTAGAACACGCAGGAGACATGGGTTCAATCCTTGTGTCAGAAAGATCCCTGGAGGAGGAAATGGCAACCCACTCCAGTATTCTTGCCTGGAGAATCCCCTGGACAGAGGAAGCCTGGTGGGCTACAGTCCATAGGGTCACAAAGAGTCAGAAACAACTGAAGTGACTTAGCACAGACACATGAGCTGAGGGTAGACAGATGCCTCTGTGCTCAAGCAAGTACCTCAGCCTCTTCAGGCAGGCCCCGGAACTCACCAGGGCTCCTCTGGGGTCGAGAGATCCTGTTATAGTTGCTGAGGTGCTCACTGGACCAGACCCCAGGCTGTGGGGCTGCAGATTCCGGGGGAGTCATTTTATTGGGTTTGTAAGAGGTACAGGTTCAGAGCACCATGGCTTCTAGCACACGTTGAGCACCCCCCCCCCCCACCATGGGCTGTCTTGCCAGCACCACCAAATACAAATCCTCCTGTTTGTCCTCCTTCCTTCCTGCTCTCATCCAACCCTCCAAAGAGGATGCACCTTGAGTCAGAAAGCCAAAGCTGGCACTTGTCTGTAAATCCCAAGTCCTGGCAAACACTGTCATATCACCAGTTCAGTTCAGTCATTCAGTTGTGTCCCACTCTTAGCAACCCCATGAACCTCAGCACGCCAGGCTTCCCTGTCCATCACCAACTCCCAGAGCTTG
>SJYX01001227.1:42710-57525 GCA_006410675.1 Oreotragus oreotragus | reverse complement strand
ACAACAGGGAGGGAACATAGCCCTAAATTGGGTTAAATATTTACTGAGCATGGCCCCACCCATCAGAACAAGACCCAGTTTTCCCCACAGTCAGTCTCTCCCATCAGGAAGCTTCCATAAGCCTCTTATCTGTCAGAGGGCTGACAGAATGACAACCACAGTCACAGAAAACTAATCAAGCTGATCACATGGACCACAGCATTGTCTAACTCAGTGAAACTATGAGACACCCAAGACGGACGGATCATTGGGGAGAGTTCTGACAAAACGTGGTCCTGAAGAAGGGAATTGCAAACCATTTCAGTATTCTTGCCTTTAGAACCCCGTAAACAGTATGAAAAGGCAAAAAGACATCAGCGATTAGAACTTTGGAAAGGCATAAAGGCTGATTTGCTTAGGGGATGAAGACCAGAAACAGCAGCAGTGGGTGCAGTGGTGGGAGGGGGTCTCAGCAGGATCTGCAGGAAGCTGGTTCCATGCATCTCAGCCTTCTTATGCCTCCTGTCTTATGTGATGTGTGTCCATTTGAACCTATCAATGTTAATCATTAAGATAAGCAAAGTGAAAACAAGATATGTGTGCATGTCCACACACACACACACAAAACCATAATGCCACATCTCAGGACTCATATTGTTTACTGTTTTCTTCTGTTGACATTGTCTGCAAAGTATCTATAATTTGTGGCAAGCATTCTGCTGCAAATACCTTAAATGATTGGAATCCTCTAAGTCATCTTTTACCCTCTCATCTTTCAGAAAACATTATTGTTCCCCTAGTACAAGTCAGTGAACTAAGTTCTAGGGTTCAAGATGCTGAAGAAGCTCACGGCCCTAGGGGACCGACCCAAATGTAGCAGAAGATAAAACAACAGTTTCCACCTGTTGCATCCAGGCCTCAGTGGGGCCTCTGTGCCTCTGTGTCATGTTCTCATCCCTGAAAGCACACTAAAGTTAGGCATGGTCTTCCTTACATAGAAGAAGAAAAACAAAGGTGAATTCATCTGCCTGAGGTCCCACCATTAGGACGTTCCAGAGCCAGGGTGGACCTAAATCCCACTGACCGCCGGTCCATCCCTGCCCTCCCATGACACCCTTGGCTGAAGGGTTCTGTGGAGAAAAGGGCCATGTATGAATGGGAGCAGATTGCCTTGTGAGCACTGGGCAGGGAGCCACCAATTCCAAGTGGACAAATTGAGGAACCATGATCTTGTCAAGACAAGGTGACAGGTTGGGGGTTTTTGGAGAGGCATCCAAGCAGGAAAGGGATATGGGCAGAAACTTTGATTGGTTGTATAACCATATCCAATACCTCATACAGTTTTCATGTTTAGACAGCAGGGCAACATAGCCCGGTGGTAATGAGACATAAGCTTTGGTTTCCATGCAGCCTGCTTCCTTGGTCAAGAATGTTTATATTACACGTGTAGCATGTATATAAACTGATCCCTCAGTTGGAATTTGAACAGGTTAAAAAAAACTACGTGTTGAGGCTGTTAGTCTCCCTGACTATTTCCCCTCCAAACTCCACACTCTGTATGAGAACACTTTAAATAGTGAGAAGCAGAGGGGATAGACAGATGTGACAGTAGTCACTCCCCTCTGTAAGTGGGCTCCAAAATGCATCTGTGGACACATGCTCTAACACCAAGGCTCTGGGAAAGTTGCCTGCAAACCTCCCTTCAGCTAACTTTCCTTCCAGGACACACTCTCACCTTGTCCCTGCTGTCTTACCTCCGTGGAACTTTTTTTTAAATCTCAGGCTAGATTTTTGTTTGGGTTTTTTTTTTTTTTTTCCATAACTTTTATTTATTTATTTTTGGCTGCGCTGGCTCTTCATTGCTGTGTGCAGGCTTTTCTCTAGCTGCGGTGAGCCAGGGCTACTCTTTGCTGCAGTATTCAGGCTTCTCATTGCAATGTGTTACAGAGCACGGACTCTAGAGCACAGGCGTAGTAGTCGTGGTGCACAGACCTAGTTGCCCTGCGGCATATGGAATCTTCCTCGGCCAGGGATCGAACCCACGTCCCCTGCATTGGCTGATGGATTTTCATCCACTGCACCATCAGGGAAGTCCCAGAGTAGTGTTGAACTTAACAGAAAAATTGCAGAGTGAAGCAGAGAGATTCTATATAGCCTGCAGCCAGTTCCCACTGTAATCAGTGTCTTACAATACTGGTGTACATCTATGACAATTAATGAGTCAGTACTGACACATTATTATTAACTGAAGTCCACACTTTTACTCGCATCTCCTTCGCTTTCCCCCAGTGTCCTTCTTCTGTTCCAGGAACCCAGCCAGGATTCCACATTACGTTTGGTTGTCGTGTCTCCTTACACACCATTCGGCTGTGAGTTTCTCAGACTTTCCTTATTTTTGATGACCTTGGTGAGGAGTACTGGTCAGATATTTTGTGGCATGACCCTCACTTGGGATTTTCAGATGTTTTTCTTATCATTAGACCTGGGATATAGGTTGGGGAAAGGAGAGCTACAGAGGTAAAGTGCTGTCTTCATATCCAGGGTGTGTATCAGCATGACCTTGATTGCCTGGCTGAGGTAGTGTCTGTCAGGTTCTCTACTGTAAAGCATGGAACATTTTTATGAGTCTTTTGCTTTTAGTTTAGGAGAGCACAAAGCAGTCTGGACTGGTGCATTTGTGTTCTTTCCCATGATGTCAGCGAGATGTTTCCTGAATATCAACGATCTTGTTATTTTATTAGAAACTGAGCTGACCTTTTCATCCCTCTAATTTTGACTCCTGTTGTTTGGAGAAGGTCTTTGAGAAAATATCTTTGATGTGTAGCTTTGTTCCTCTGTCACAGATGACTCTCTTCCCTTCCAGAATGACAGCTCCTTAAAGCAAATGGTCATGTGTGTCTTCAATATGTAGGTACATATTGAGTATATGTAGTATATGAGTATATGAGTATATGTAGGTACATATTGAGTATATACATACATATATATACTCTTTGAACTCATGTCTTCAATGTGTCGTCACCTTATGCTAGCCTCCACCTCATTCCATCTGTGCCCCGGTCCACAAAGTATCTAGATGCCAGGAACTTCATGCCCCTGTTAGTACACATTTGTCCCTTCCTTTCTTTGATGTTAAGTTAAAGTGTTAGTCACTCAGTCGTGTCTGACTCTGCGACCCCATGTCAGGCGCCTCTGTCCACGGAATTCTCCAGGCAAGAATACTGGAGTGGGTAGCCACTCCCTTCTCTGGGGCTGGGGTGGGAATTGTAACTATAGATTAGAGAAATCATGATGCTGAAGAAGGAGCCCAGAAGTGAGCTATTTCCCTTTCCTTGCATCTGGGCAGGAGACAAAAGTAAGGGGCCCAAGACAAGATCAGCCTGTTGAGCCCCAGCACTTAAAACCCCTGATGTTTAAATCCAGGGTTTTTTTTAATGAAAGAACTTTAATTTCACTTCTACCAAGATAGTATTCAAGTTACTATTACTGCCTAACAAACGGCCTCAAAACTTCAACATTAATCATTCATTTTGCTCATAAATCTAGTCTCTACTTGTCTCTACTCCACCTGGACTCAGCTGGGGTGGCCCACATAGGGCTGAGGATGGCTCACTGCCCTGGCTGGCAGTTGCTGCTGACTTCAAGCTGGGACTGAAGGCCAGGGCCTCAGCCCCTTTCCAGATGGGCCGCTTCATGGACTGCCCAAGCTTCCTCACAGCATGGTGGCTGACTTCTGAGAGGAATACCCAAGAGTAAGGAGTCGGAGGAAGCAGGACCATCCCTTATGACCTGGCCTCAGAAATCATGCAGCTTCACTTCATCATAGTCACAAACCCACCCAGATTCCAGGGGATGGAACAGACTTCACCTTTCAGCAGGAGTGCTGAAGTCACATTTAGGAAGAGTGGGTTGGTGGGGGTGTGTTACAGTGGTTATTTTTGGAAAATAAAAGCTGGCTAGTGATTGATTTAGATGAGTTTTCTTTTTTCTCAGTTTTATTTCAATATAATTGACATATAACATTGTGTTACATCATAATGATTTGATATGTGAATATATTGTGGAATGATTACTGCAATAACTTTAGTTAACATCAATCACCCCACATAGTTACAAGTTTTTTATATAATGAGAACTTTTAAGATTTAGTCTCTTGAAAGAGAAAGTAAATGAAAGCACATGATTTTTTTTACGTGAGAATATTTATGAAATGCACACATGTAAAGTGACTTATAATCCCCCTCAACAGAAAACTAGATTAAAGATTTACTGAACATGGCCCCACCCATCAGAACAAGACCCAGTTTCCCCATCAGTCAGACTCTCCCATCAGGAAGCTTCCCTAAGCCTCATCCTTATCCATCACAGGGCAGACAGAATGAAAACTACAGTCACAGAAAACTAACTGAACTGATCACATGGACCACAGCCTTGTCTAACTCAGTGAGACTATGAGCCATGCCATGTAGGGTTACCCAAGACGGACGGGTGATGGCAGAGAGTTCTGACAAAACATGGTTCACTGGAGAAGGGAATGGCAATCCACTTCAGTATTCTTCCCTTGAGAACCCTATGAACAGTATGAAAAGGCAAAAAGATATGACACTGAAAGATGAACTCTCTAGGTAAGTAGGTGCCCAATAGGCTACTGGAGAAGAGTAGAGAAATAACTCCAGAAAGAATGAAGAGACAGAGCCAAAGCAATAACAACACCCAGTTGTGGACGTGACAGGTGGTGTAAGTAAAGTCCAGTGCTATAAAGAACAGAATTGCATAGGAACCTGGAATGTTAGCTCCGTGAATCAAGGCAAATTGGAAGTGGTCAAACAGGAGACAGAAAGAGTGAACATTGACATTTTAGGAATCAGTGAACTAGAATGGATTGGAATAGGTAAATTTAACTCAGATGACCATTACATCTACTACCTGGGCAAGAATCCCTTAGAAGTGGAGTAGCCATCACAGTCAACAAAAGAGTCCAAAATGCATACAGGCTTAGCTGCATATGGGATTTTCCTGGACCAGGGACTAAACCTCTGTCACCTGCATTGGCAGGCAGATTCTTTACCACTGAGCCACCAGGGAAGCCCTGATTTTTATTTTAGATTCCACACATAAGTGAGATCATATGGTACTGGTCTTTCTCTGGCTTGTTTCGGTTAGCGTAATGCCCTCAAGGTCCATCCATGTTGTTGCAGATAGCAGCATTTACTTCTTTTTGTGGCTGAGTAATCTTCTGTGTGTGTGTGTGTGTGTGTGTGTGTGTGTGTAATACCACACTTCCTTTATCCATTCATCCATTAGTAGACACTGTGGTTGTTTCCATGTCTTGGCTATTGTACATAATGCTGCAGTGAACTTGGAGGTGCAAATATCTCTTCAAGATAGTGATTTTTGTTCCCTTCAGACATGTACTCAGAAGCGGAATTGCTAGATAATATATTAGTTCTATTTTAATATTTTGAGAAAACTCCATCCTATTTCCCATGTTGGTTCTAACCAGTTTCCATTCCCACCAACAGTGCACAAAGGTTCCCTTTTTTCCGCATCCTCACAACACTTGTTATCTCTCATCCTTTTGATTATAGTCATTCTAACGGGTGTGAAGAGATATTTTGTTTGTTTGTTTTTTTATTGTGATTTTGATTTGCATTTCTCTGATGATTAGTGATACTGAGTGCCTTTTCACGTACCTGTTGGCCATCTGAATGTCTTCTTTGGAAAAACATCTATTCAGACCCTCCAAGCATTGAGCTGTATGAGTTCTTATATTTTGGATATTTAGGAGAGTTTCTTATTCTTCAGCAAACATTTGTTGTGGCTAAGGTACTGGGCTAGATATGGGGAAATAGCATTGATGCAGACACAGTCTCTGCATTCTGGCAGCTTAGAGTTCAGACAGTGGGCGTTTGAAACAGGACACTGGGCATTTCCATTTAGAGAGACTGGGGTTGGATCAGGGATAGGAATAGTGGTTACAGGCACACAGGAGGGGCTTCTAACAATGGCTTCAAGACCCAGGAGGAGTTCTAGTTGGAAAATACTTGTCCCCAAATGAACTGAGTGACTAAGGCAGGGAAGCAAAAGCTGAAGATAAAAGGTGGTGTGGTTGCCAAGTGTTTCTGCTTGGGGGGAAATTTTTGTTTTTTAGCTATGGTCATCATAGCTCCTACTATTGTTATATCATTGCCTGTCTTCATAAAGCATAGTACATTTTCCTGGATCAAAACTTTCTCAGTACCTAGGGCTTCCCTGATGGCTCAGAGGTTAAAGCATCTGCCTGCAATGTGAGAGACCTGGGCTCGATCCCTGGGTCAGGAAGATCCCCTGGAGAAGGAAATGGCAACCCACTCCAGTATTCTTGCCTGGAGAATCCCATGGACTGAGGAGCCTGGTGGGCTACAGTCCATGGGGTCACAAAGAGTTGGACACAGCTGAGTGACTTCACTTCACTTCAGGGTCTCGAGCAGCCAGGATCAGAGAATCTGTGTTTAAATCCTGACACTGCTACATGATGGTCATTTTGACTTCAGATGAATGACTTAACTGTTTGTTACCATGGAGATGACTGGAGTTCTCACGTTTGTCCNAGCTGAGTGACTTCACTTCACTTCAGGGTCTCGAGCAGCCAGGATCAGAGAATCTGTGTTTAAATCCTGGCACTGCTACATGATGGTCATTTTGACTTCAGATGAATGACTTAACTGTTTGTTACCATGGAGATGACTGGAGTTCTCACGTTTGTCCTCCTTCCTCTTTTCCTGCTACCAGGAGAGGAGCTTGTGCGTGTGTGCTCACATGTGAGTACACATGTTTTTGATAGAAAGCTGTGATCTGTCAGCTTCAGAGTTGCAGCACGAAGTGAATTTATGCTAGCTGGAGGCCATGGGAGTGTCTGGGTCACCCAGGCCCATCTCATGTGGTTTTCTTGCTCACATGTGTTCTAGAGATTGTACTCTGAGCAATAATTCTCAGTGGAGTCATGGATCTGATCAGTGCAACTGTTGAATCAGTGATCCCCAGACATTTCTGGAACCCATCAGGTGATGGCCTCAGGTGTCTCTCAGAACTAAGCAAAACTCTCTGTGCTTTAAGTTCTGTGACCTGAAGCATGTCACCAGCAGGACTTGATAGGGAACATTTGGAAAGTGTCTGCCTGAGAAGGGAGTAGCAGCAAAGATACACACCCCCAAACTCCTTTTTGTCTTTATGAAAAAAAAAAAAAAAAAAGAAGTCCAGAGGACAGAGCACTAGAATGCCAGACCCACAGTGATGTGAAGAGAGCCCCATGGGCTGGCGCATCATAGTACGTGGCCCAGAGTGAGGAGTCCACTTCGCTGAGCCTCAGCCTTCCCATCTGTCAGTGAAGGAGTTAGATACCCAGGAGCCCTAGCGCCCCGGCCAATGAAGAGACAGTAGTCCTGAAATGAGAAGAGCCTGTTTCCTGGCAAGATGGCATGTTATTGCCCATGTGGAAAACAGACTTCATGATGATCAAACTTGGTGAGCATGGATTCTCTTTTTTGGTTGTTGTTGAAACATCAGATGCAGAAGCTAAACTGCAAAATAAAGTCAACTGACTAACTTGTTGAAAACCTAAATGTTAATACAGAGCCCTGAAATGGAGCTAGAAGGAAACAAAGAGGAGGAAAGAAAAGTCAAAAAGTCAGTAATAGAAAATCAACTCCCAAAAGATTTTGAACCATTGCTTTTGAATATGCAGAGCGGAATGGTGAGTGAACATGGTTGAGCGTGTGGACTCTGGGGCCAGGCTGCCGGGTTCAAATCACAGCTCACTATCCCAGGCTGTGTGGAAGGAGGCAGCTTCCTGTGCCTCTCTGTGCTGCTCTTCGTCGGCTGCAATGGGGAGCTAATGACACCACCTGCCTCATCAGGTTGTTATGAAGATTAAATGTGTCAGGAACAGGCTCAGCCCTTCAAATGGCACGTGGCATGCAGGAAGCACTCAGCACAGATTAGTCATTTCTCTCTTCACCAATTCCCTCCTTGCCTTTACCAGATGCAAATATCATGCCCAATATGGGCTGTCAGCAGCCAACCAAATAAACAGAAGGAGGAAGGCCTTTCCTTCCCTTGGGTCCTGAGATCATTGGGCACTGGAATTGCAGGTAGGAGGAGGCCTTCCTGCCACATCTGAGCACCCATCAATCTTTGGTTCCCACCCCCTACACTTGTCCTTATTCTGGCATCCTTTAAAAATCGGTTCTACATTTAAAACACATCAAGTAGGATTTTAGTTATAGTCTCGCCTACATATTTGGAATTAGAGTCGGCAAAGTCTATTATGCAAATCTATGCAAATTATATTCAAAGAGGCAGTGGCCCCAGATTGTGGGGAGGGGAGTGAGCAGGCCAGCACAAAGGGCCTGGAGTGGAAATTTGCATCTGTTAGGGGAGCCCTGGGTTGAAGGCCTTGAGCAGTAATTGTGACAGTGTAAGCCTTTGCGTTCAGTGCTTAACCTTTTGTGCCAAAGAGGAGAGGCGATTTCCATAGTGAAGATGACAGTGGATGTTGAAGGAGGCATTTGGGCATTGCGGTGCTGTAGCAGTTTTATGATACAAATGAAAAGTTGCTTTGAAATGATGGCTATAATCCAGGCCATGTCCCGACCAGCTGTGTTCTTGGACAAGTCACTTCACTCCTTCCATTGCCCCTTTTGTGAAATGAGGGGACTAGACTAAGTTGTTTCGAGTGCCCTTCTCACTGTGACAGCTAAATGTCATCCTCTAAGTGAAAACTCTGTGCATCCAGGATGGCAGTATCCATTCATTGTACCAAAGCTTTCAAGTCTGAAGAAAAAGGGCCCTAACAGTCCTCCTAGAGTGAAAATACCTTCAGGGGATGCTGGCAACTAGAAAGAGCTGCAGAAGGGAAAACATGTTTACTTCCCCTGAAAGTCTTGCAGGACGGAGAACTCCAGTCAGTTGTATACTTCCCACCTGGGAGAATTTTAGCCCCAGGGATGTTCACCGTGGGAAAGTCAAGGGAATTTCTTTCCCTGCGTATTTTGAAGACCAGGGTGCATTCAGCTGCAGAAGTTTCCCCTGGAGGCCGAGCTACCCCTCTCCTGCCTCTGGCCTGTCCCTGGGGTCCCTAGGGGCCTCTCTAAAAACTCTGGGCTGCCCTTGATGCTGCTGCTGGAAGGCAACAGTGTCCTTGTCCTTGGACAGGGGCCTCAGGTTGTTTGGAGCACATCTGTACTCCACCCTAGGAATCCTCTGGTCCCTTAATTTTAACTCCAGCTGTTGTGGCAGCCACCAGCTGGGTACAGGTGTGAGCAGACAGCCCCTGCCCAGAGCCTCGCGGACTCACTCAGGTGGGCCTCGTGGAGGAGTGAAGAGGTGGGTGAGTAGCTCTGGCGGTGGGAAAGGAAGCTGCTGGCAAGAGGTGCTCAGCTCCTCGGAGACCCCCAGCAGATTTGAGTTGCACCCTGATCAGTTCATAACCTACCCTAGAATTGACTTTCCCTGTTTCACTCATCTCAGGCCCCCACGGCTGTCCCCTAGGGCCACTTCCCAAAATAAACTCCCTGCACACAAGCCCCAGTCTCCACTTCTCATTTTTCAGGAATCTCTAAGGTAAGACATGGGTATCAGTCTGTTGGGTCTGCCACACAAGGTATCACCGGCCAGAGGGTTAAACCACAGAAAGTTATCACCTCACAGTTTTGGAGGCTGGAACCCCAGCCCAGGTGCCGGCGGGGCTGGAGTACTCTGACTACTTTCTTCTTGGCTTGCAGGCAGCTGGCCTCTCACTGCCTGTCTGTGTGTGAGCATTCTTTACGTCTGTGTCCTGGGCTCCTTTTCTTATAAAGACACCATTCAGATTGGGTTAGGACCTACCCCATCAGCTTCATTTTGCCTTAATCAGGTCTTCAAAGGCCCTAACACACAGTTCCATCCTGAGGTGCTAGCGCTAGGGTGTCAACAAATGGCTTTGAGGAGAATGTGTTCAACACATTCAACACATTGAACCAGGGTGCTCGTGAGCCAACAGAGGCTTATTAGGGAATGTCCCTTAAAACCTCAGCAGTCACGACCACCAGCTCTAGGAATAGATTGTCCCTGTGGTGCTAAACTGCCAGAGAGGGGCTACAGTAACCCTGAGCACATGGTTCCTTCTGTAGCTGCAACTTCCTGTCCTCTTCTGCCTCGTTTGTGCTAGGTGACCAGGAACTCTGTGCATTTTGGATATGCCCGAGTGTCATATACTTCTCTACTGAGGGGCTTTGAACACATTACTTAATCTCCCTCAGCCTCCACTTCCTGCCCCATCAGGTGGTTAAACTGAGGGTTCAATCAAGCATGAAAGGGCTAGAGTGATGCTCAGTAGCCAGATTTTAGGATTGACCCAGATAAGGAGAAAACACTGTTGGTGTATGGGCTAAACTATGAATGAAAGTGTGGAGAAATTCTGTCGTTTAGGGAGAATTGTTGGTCCTGGCGATGTGACTGCTATAGGCTCTACTCCATCTGCCATCCCTCAGTCTCTCTCACCCACTAAGCTAGACGTGCAGGGTGAGGGAGCACTGACCCACCTCATCCCCTCCGCTAAGTTGCAGGAGGCCTCAGTGGTGACCCTGAACCTTGCTTTGAAGCCATGTCAGGAGGTCTCCTCCCCCTGTTTCCAGAAACTCACCCGAGCCCCTGTCTTCCCCTGCCAGCTTTGCTGACCACCCCAGGTTCCCCAGAGTCACCACCAGGGCCCCTGCTTTCACCATTCATCCTGCTGGAATCTGTGGGGGAGGGAGGCCCCGAGAGGGTGACCAGTCAGAGGCCCACCTCAACCTGGGCTGGTCTGGGCGGCTAGCAGCGCTGGAGGAAGGGCATGAGAGGGCCTGAGCAGGGGGCTCCTGTAAATCTGTCTCTTATACACATCTCTTGGACAAGTCACTTCACTCCTTCCATTGCCCCTTTTGTGAAATGAGGGGACTAGACTAAGTTGTTTCGAGTGCCCTTCTCACTGNCTGAGCAGGGGGCTTCTGTAAATGGGGGGTGGGGGGGCGGTCTCAGGTCAGAATCAGACCGTAGAGGTCTGTCAAGCCCTCCCTGGTGGTAGGAAGCAGCTCTTCCTAGCCTGTGGGTTGTACGGGGTGGCCAGTCTTCACGTTTATAATCCAAATAGATCCTACGTATCACATTGATCTGAGGTATTATTTTTAAAGATGGGCACATGCTGTTGTGATTAATAAAATCCACACATCTTTAAAAGAGTTTTTAAATCTATAGGGTTTTGTCCTTGTGCATTTTTCTCAGTGAACAGAAGCACACACACTCACCATCAGGCAAGTCCGTAGCTTTCTGTCAATGCTCAGAAGGGTTCCTCCTACTCTGGAAGGCCAGGCACCAGCAGTGGTCTTCCAGAGTTCAGCCTCATGAGCACACAGGACAAGCAGTTAACATACCAACCAAACAACCAGCTGGTGTTTATGCACCGCACCTTCTCTTGCAGGCTCTGTGCTAAGTGTTTTACAGGCAGCAGATCTGGTCACCCTCTGAATCCCGTCCGCTTCTGCCTATTGGCCACCAAAGGCACCGAGATGTCTCTGCCTTGTTTTAGGATTGTTTGTGGATTTATATGACCTCACCTGGGCCCTGTTCATTTTTGTGTCTCCAGGGTCAAGGAGGGGGTAGACCCTCCTTAACTCTTTGGTGGGTGGGCGTGAACAAGCAGAGGTCTGTACCTGTGTCTAGTTCATAAATGGAGGAGCCTGAAAAGGCGTAGGCGCTGGTCAGCTCTGCCCACCCAAGCCCTGCTCAGTGACTCAGGGTGGCTCACACAGAGCTGCTGGCTTCCCTGTGGTCACACTTTGGACGGCTCCCTGGTGCAGAAGGCCAGCAGGCCCTCAGGGGCCACAAGGCTTCCTCCATGCCCCTCCCCCAGCGTCTGCCCTTGGGCAGAGGGCGGAGGCATTTCAGAGGCACTTGGGAAGGGACAGGCCTGGCTGGTTTAGCTGTCTCTGGTTCCCCTGTGATTGGGTTCTCTCTGGGAGGGGTGCTGGGTGGGGCCAACCTGATAGATAGCCCCAGTCCCCGTGGTCCTGTGTGGGATGAGCGGGGACCTCAGGGATCCTCCCACCGTTTCCCTTGGGTTCCCAGGTGCTTCAGGCTCATGGGCAAGGAAGGCACAGGGCTGAGCTGCTCCCCGGCATTCCACCTCTGCTCTCTGTCTCCCTCTCAAGGCTTCCTCCTGACCTTGGCGCTGACTGAAGCACTGGTATTTGCTGCCCAGGAACCATCTCCCAGGGAACCTCTTCAAGCCTCCCCTTCAGGCACCATCCCAGGCTCCATGGTGACAGCTTCCCTCAGTTCTACCAGACACTCCTCCGTGGTGGCCACCCCTGCCTCCGTGGTGACACCGACCCCTCAACCTGATGGACCCTCCTCACAGGCCACTGCTCCCATGGCAACGACAACACCCCATCTAGATGGACACCCTCCTACAAACACCATCTCCACCATCATGGCGACGGCATCCACCCCCCATTCTGAAGGTCCCCTGTCCACAGGGCCACTTCCTGCTGCCGTGGCAACCACATCCTCCCGTTCAGAGGGCCACTCCCCTGGCGAGACTGCGCCCACCATCCTGCTGACAAAGCCAGGGGAAGCCACCAGCCGTCCCCCCACAGCCCCCTCCAGAGCTACCACACGCCGGCCCCCCAGGCCCCCTGGCTCTTCCCGAAAGGGAGCCGGCAGTCCACCACGCCCTGGCCCCGCTGCACCCAGTGGTCATGCCGGAAGGAAGGAAAGCCAGCGGGGAAGAAACCAGAGCTCCACACATCTGGGGCAGAAGCGGCCCCTGGGCAAAATCTTTCAGATTTACAAAGGCAACTTCACAGGGTCTGTGGAGCCTGGCCCCTCCACCTTCACTCCCAGGAACCCGCTCTGGGGTCTCTCCTCCTCTCCACAGCCCCAGACAGTGGCCGCAACCTCGGCGCCCAGCAGGACCTCGTGGGTACCACCCGCCACCCCCCTAGTGCCTGTGGAGGACAAGCCCAGCCTTAGCAGGGCAGACCAGGGGGGTGGTTCCACCTTCACCAGCCAAGGAGGGGAGCCAGATGCCACAGCAGCCTCGGGCACCCCTGCCAGTCAACAGCCAGTGCCTTCTCAGCGCCCCCATGGTGACCCGCAGGACGGCTCCCGCCACAGTGACTCCTGGCTTACTGTCACCCCCGGCACCAGCAGACCTCCATCTACCAACCCTGGGGTCTTCACAGACACCACGGGGCCCATCCAGGCTGCCTTTGATGCCAGTGTCTCAGTCCCTTCCGAGGGGCTTCCTCAGGGAACATCCTCAGCCCCGCAGGCCCCAGCCCGCCCAACAGGGGCTTCAGAAAGCACTGTTTCCCAAGCCGAGGAGAAAGCTGTGGCCACCCCCACACCCACCATGATGGGCAGGGTGCCCAGTCCCCTCTCCACAGTGGTGTCCACAGCCACAGGAAACTTCCTCAACCGTTTGGTCCCCGCCGGAACCTGGAAGCCTGAAACAGCAGGGAACATTTCCCATGTGGCCGAAGGGGACAAACCCCAGCACAGAGCCAGCATCTGCCTGAGCAAGATGGACATCGCCTGGGTGATCCTCGCCATCAGCGTGCCCATCTCCTCCTGCTGTAAGTGCCTCACACGCTCCCTTCTCCCCTCGCCCGCCACCATGGCAGCGTGCCCACCCCCAACAATTCCTTTGCCCCACACTCGGGCAGTCCCCACCAAGTGGGCTGTAGAGTTCCCAGAACCCCAGGAGAGAAGGCAGCAGAACAAGAATCCCAGGTTATCCCACTCCTGGTCCCAAGCTCATCAGGCCATGGCTCAGATGCCCACTGATCATAAAGCACAACTCCTAGGAGCTGGGAGTCAAGTCCAACTCTGCATTTTGCAGAAAGAAACACCAGGCTGGGGAGGGGACATGGTTTCCTCAGGACCCCAGAGCTCATGAGAGGCAGGGTTAGAATGTGAGCTCAGAGCACCCATCTTCCAGCCCAGGGCTCATGTCATGACACTACCCTGCCTGCTCTCTTCTCTCACCATGTGACACCAACACCCCACAAGGTGAGAGCTGGTGCTTCCAAACCGACAGTCTCCAAGTAGCAGAGCCCTTGGAGCCTTCCTCCCCAGCTCTCTTCCATCACCCTTACTGCGGTTCTCTTCTCCTCCTCCTGTCTTCCCTCAAGAAAGAAGAAAAGATGAAGTTTTGATTTTGCAGGAAGTTCTATTAGCCTTGACAAGAACAGTTCTTATACCTAAATTGAGGCTTACAAGTTACATGTGAATTTAGCTATTTTGTGGCTCCTCCCCACTTTGCTTGTCCATGAGTGGTGTGAAGTGGTACTTTGCGGACCTTGTCATTGCCTTTGCTCCCACTGGGTACATGGGGAAAGGCTCCCCTAGACCACAGCAATAGTGGGCCACCAGTGCCCCCTTGCTGCCACCATCACCCCTGTACTGAAAAATCTAGGGGCTTCTTCCTCCCTTTTTCAGTGCAGTGAAAGTGTTAGTTGCTGTCTTGTCTGATTCTTTGCAACCCCCTGGACTGTAGCTCACCAGGCTCCTCTATCCAAGGAATTCCCCAGGCAAGAATACTGGAGTGGGTAGCCAGTTCCTTTCTCTAGGGATCTTCCCAACCCAGGATTGAACCCAGGTCTCCTGCATTGCAGACAGACTCTTTACTGGCTGAGCCACTGGGGAAGCCCTGTTCCTCCCTGACGTCTCCACAAAGAACCTGATGCAATCACTCAGGACCCAGGGCTGCCTTCATGTCTCCCCCCCTGCACCTGATCTCAATTCTTAAGAGTTCTTCTGATGGCCTCACAGGAATCCC
>SJYX01001227.1:0-40435 GCA_006410675.1 Oreotragus oreotragus | reverse complement strand
CACACACAGACACCATCCAGGTCCCCCCTCAGTCCTTTCAGGGGTGAGAAACCCCTGTGCTCCCCACTTAGCCCCTTTCTCCTGTGGCTATTTCCATCTCTTGGGGGCCTTGTAATTTCCCTGTTGTAAGTTACACTCTTTGGTTCTAACCTCTGCCCTCTGAAACCACACAAAACAAGTCCATCCATCAACCCCTGAGATAAATGAAACCGCTCTCAAGGGCAGGCTTTTCTTTTCCAAGCTGTCATCCCTGTCCCTTTGAGTCTCTTCATAGGGCCACCCGGCCCTGGTCCTGCCCCTATATACCCCTCCAGTGGCCTCAGTTCATGCCTGCTCCCAGAAGAAGCATGGCATTGCCCGTGCCCGGCTGAGGCAGAGGAGCAGGCGTGGCAGTTCCTCTCTTCGGACACTTCAGTCACATTCAGGCAACCTGCTCTGGCATCAGGTCCTCATGTCACACCATGGGCTCAGCCTGATCTCAAGGGGAACGAAGCCCCAAAAACTTTATCAGAGGAGGCTATGCGGCCAGGTCTCCCAGCCTATCTTCATGTTATAGGTCAAACATCAGCACAGGAGGTGTGTGCCTTTAACATTAACCTGATGTCTTCTTGGCATTGTATTCTGACAACATCCTTTTTAATCTGGAGTCTGGATTCCTTCCAGGAACTGCCTCTCCGAGCTCCCTGTCTCCTTCTAGTTGATAAGCAAAGCAAACTTTCCATGTTGGGGAAAGTCCAGTCTGCTCAAGGACCCAGTGTAGGAAAAGTGAAAATGATTACAGGTTGCATATTTCATTCTTTCCTTAAGCAGATTTATTGTCACTTATGGGTGCACACAGATATTCTTAAAGCTGTGATTGCCCACTTCTAAAACAGAAGAATGCTAATGAGAAAATGTAGTACTATTAGCCAATAAATTATTAATAATGGTCATATTTGAGAAGCAACCACATTAGAGACAGCTTTCTGATTTTCCATTGTTTCCATGTGTCTAGAGGCTCTAGTTTACAAAGGGAATTCCTACTATTTTTAATCATTCATCCTTAAAACAGACTACCTAGAACAAAGCAGATACACCATACAGGTAAGGAGTATGTCACCAAGTGAAGTGACTTGCCCACAGTCCCAGTCACACCTGAGTCAGCCCAGACCTAGTGACATGGTCCATTTGACTCAACAGCATCTCCCAGGTTCTCAGTGTGCCAAGCACTGTTTCAAGCACAAGAGACCCAGAAGTGTGTGACACAGCTTCCCCCACCCAACTGCCGGAGCCCTTTCCCTACCTGCACTCCCACAGCCCACACCCACCTGGGTTTGCAGGTCTAAAAAAATGTCTCCAGCCCTTCTGCTATATATGGGTTTGAAATTAGATCAAATTTCACTGCAAAGCAGAAAACCCATGGGCTGCCTAAACCGTGTATAATAACATCAGCCAAGACAGAAGCGAGGACAAGCCTGGAACTGCACCGCGAAAATGCTTCTGGCACTGACAGGAGCCTTCAGCCGCTGGGTGAGAGCATATTACTTCAGAAAGGAAGATTTCCCCTGGGACCCACAGCCCCTGCTTCCTTATGTGTCTGTCTTGCATTTCCACCATCCTCAGGCCAAGCCCTCACTCAGCAGGGTTCCAGCCTGGCTGCCTCTGTCCTGTGGGACCATCGCTGGCCCTGTGAAGGTCCTGATGAGAGGGGCACTGAGAAAGAAGATGCTTGTCCAGTTTTAAAATGCTATGCTGTTTGAAAGCTCATAGCCTGGCCAGGTCTAGGGGCCCCACAGTCAGACCTTCTCAGCGGCTACATTTATCCTAAAGCACACTCTCCAGCCCTGAAAGAAGAGTTTCCTCTTTGGCTAGTTTGCCAGATATTTCAGGCAATCTGCATTGGTAACCAAGTACATGCATAGATATTCTCATCTGGCTTTTCTGAGTAGTCCGGGCCCTGGTCCAGCTTTTCTGGGGCTGCCTGGGCAGGCCGGCAAGTCCCCGGTTTCTGGTGGAAGCAGAGGGTGATTGTAGCAAGTCTCAGGTCTGTTCAAGAGGGGCTGGCACCACTCACACCTGCCCTTCAGATCATGAGCCCTTTCTAGCAGCTGGAAGGATGTATGTTGCACCAGGTCTGAGAAATGCTTTGTCTCCTGAGCCACACTGGAAACAGCCACACTCAGTTTCAGATGTGCTGAGAACTGAAACTGATTGGATCCAGGCCACGTTTGGTCAGGGTCTGGGAGCTGGGTAGCTCCTGAGATGGTCTCTGCTGCCACCATCAGGACGCACAGCCCACCGCCTCCTGCTGGAAGCCTCTGAGTCTGGTGCTGACGTGGTCCCTGCTCTTTGCTGTCAGTGCTCTGGGTTTCCATCAGGAGGTCAGTTGTGTGGCTCTGTCAGTCTCTCTGGCCTGGCCTGCACATACCACGTTCATTGTTGAGAATGTCTTCATCCAGCCTCGCTGGAAGAGATGGGAGTTACATGGGGCGAAAGCATGAAACAAGGCCAGTTACAGATATTTTTCATCATCAGTCCAAGTTGAGCCATCCAAAGCAGAGCAACCTCTCCCTGACCCAGGACTCGTGAGAGTTCACATGCACATTACCCAGGACAGGCTGGCCTCCTTCCAGACATACAGAAATGCCACTGGAGCAGCAGAGAGAATGCATCCTTATGCCAGGTGGCTCGTGGCTATATTACCAGTTGTTCTGTGAATGTTACTCAAATCCAAATGTGTCTGGGTCCCTTTACCCACAGACCCCAGTGACTTTGTAATTATATTTTTTAAAAGAAAGAAAGAAACCTGGGTCAGAAGTACTCTTTTCAGTTATAAGAATAGATTAGGATGGGAAGGAAGTGTGACCAGGTTTGTCTCCTTGGGGTTTATGAACCAACTGAAGGAGGTGGGGCAGCCTTTGAACAAGGCAGGCTTACCCAGGGGTGTTCCGAGGCTGGACTAGAGTGTCCTGGCCACACTCACAGCTCTTCCCTGTGCTTCCCAACCAGCGCCCCCCGCAGGAACCTTCTGGAGCCTCTTCAGGCACATCTCCATCCACCATGCCAGAAAGCCAATGAGCCCCCAAACCTGCTTTCCCCAGGCCCGTCCCCCAGTCCAGCCCGGCCTCCTTCCACACCCTGAGGCCTCCCTTGACCTCCCCCAACCTCCAGAGTGAGGAAATGATTGTCCACGGATGGGCTGGCACCACTCAGCTAATTCTTTCCTCCAGGGTTTCCAGTTTCTAATCTACCTAATGAGGGGCCAAACTGAGAAGTCAGAGCTCCCTGCCCTCTCTCATTTGCCTAACTTTAAACTCATGTGAATAGCTTGAGAGGGCCCCTGCTGTAACCGGAAGCCTTGACTTGGGAACCAGACACATCTGGATGTAAACCCAGCTCTCCCACTAGTCGCCCCTGGGACTTGACAGGTTAACCCTTGGGCCACTGTTTTCTCACCTCCAAAAATAGGACTAATGTCCATTGTGTTAGTTCAAGGCCTTCAGGAGGCAGATACCAAAACAGAATTAGGCCTGCAAGAGATGTATTGGGGAAACACCTTTGAATTATTGATATAAAGGAAGAAGGAGGTGGAGGGCTGGGAAGGAAAAGGCTGGGATGGCCAACCTGAGGAAGCTTCCGCGAGGTGAGGGGAGGCCTCAGACCATTAGAGGAGTTTCCTGTCCCACAGGAACAGACCTGCTCCATCAGTATTGGCTGGGAGCAGCCTGGGAAGGGTGGCCTCGGCACACCCGTGGTGGTGGGTCAAGGGGGCGTTGGCAGGGGCGGTCCCTTGGCTGCCCCGTGCGGCAGGAGAGCTGCTCAGGCGCTCGCGGGGCTGCAGCTGCCGCTCCAAAGCCTTGTCGGGGGCAGCAGATGCACCTGAAGTCCTATCACGGCATCTACCACGGGGAGGTGCCCGGTGAGGACACGGTCAGAGGGCGAGGATACCCATCTCATTGTCAGGACTTGCCACACATCCTCCAGCCGCCCATGGAGAGCACCCTCAGCTGGCGTTTTCAAAGCATTTCCCATGTATAGCAGGTCCCAGCCCTGAAATGAGGCCCCTTCCAGAAACATCAGCACAGGACCCAGGCTCCATCTTCACGTCAGCGACGCTCCTCCTTCCTGTCACACATCCGACAAGCTGTGGCTGATTCCCTACTGCTGTGCTGGAGAAGCTGGGAGAACTTGCTTCACTCTCATTTCAGTTTCAAAACTAGCGGGAATAGGGATCGTATTGACCTCCTCGAGGGTCTCGACAGCGTTTCCCTTCGGAGAAACAGAGCAGCTGAAGCTTTTGGTGACATGGGAGAGGGCGCGGCTCACACCTGAGTGTGCGGAGTTGTGTGGTTTAGAAGTTTAGGCCACTTCAGTTGCCTCTTCTGTGAATGGGAAGAGTGCCAGCACCTTCCTCAGGCAGCCATTTTGTCTCAGGCAGCCATATTGTGAGTTAAATCAGACGGTAGAGCACCTGGGAATAAAACAGAGACTCCATAAATTTGATTGAACTTTTCTTTCTGAGATGAAAGCTCAGACCCCAAAATAAGGAAAGTACTAACCTAACCCTTGGCCTTGAACCACGCAACAGTCATGCAGCCCGATTTTTCCTTCCTGGTCTCCCTTTAAGGATGATGATGTGAGAACAAAAGGGAAACTCATATTAGTGAAGTACCTATTGTGGTCAGGCAGTGCTCTCAGCATTTGGCATTCATGATCCTTACAACCCTGCCAAGTCTATAGTGACCAGCATGATGAAGTGACGCCTAGTGTAGTACACAGCCGAGTCAGACTTGAACTCAGATCTTTTGGACTCTAAGCCCATGCTCTTCCTGTAGCCGGGCTGGCTTCTGGTGTGTAAGTGAACTGGTGTTTGAGAGGCACCAAGAACTCCCTGATGTGTAATCAGGCTGGGAGCACTAACAACATTGGAGGAGGAGAAGGTGAGGAACAGAACTCCCTATTCCAACCCCCAGCCCTTCCCACAGGGCAGGGCCCTGGTCGTGCATCCTAACCAGGCCCAGGCCCTGGAGCAGGGGCAGTGTGGGCTCAGAGGGCACTGGCCTGGGATCCAGAGGACCTAGATTCTGCAACCTGCACACACCTCGGTTAGCAGGTGGGGGTGGGGTGGGGTGGGAGGGAGTGGTTCATGCAGCCTAGCCCTCATCCTATGGCTTGGGTTTCCCCAACTTGAATTCTCCTGGGCTGCTTCACCATTCCAGCCCCAGGAGTAGGGTAAAAAGCAGTAGTGATAATGAAGAATAAAAATTCCAGAAAAGAGAAGGGACCAGGGCCTTGCCCCAGCCTTGCCACTTGCTATGACCTGTGGCAAGCTGGGTTCCTCATCAGAGTCTTCTCCTCCATAGAACAGGCAGGTGTGCCCTAAATTAGCAGATTTTCAGGCTGACTCTGCAGCCTCCCTTCTCACCCCTTCTTCCTTCAACCAGTTGAAGAAAGGGCTCTTTGGAAGGAAGGGAGGAAACCCACAAAGCTTGAAAGAATCTCAACCAGCTGCTCTAAAATGTCTTTGAGCTCAAGTATTCAGAAACTGGCTTTCTATTTTTAAAACTTTTTTGAGAGGACCTGGAAGAATGGTAAGAAAAGTAGAAGTCTTTTTGATCAAAGCAGATTGGATGAAATGGAAACTTGCCCAGTCTCTTGATCTTGCCTGGACGCCTTTTCAGGTAGAGATGCCAGCAAGGCCAGCAGCAGGAAAGAGCTACAGAATTCTTCAGTCAGCCTGCAAGACTCTGGGCTCTGGGCCCTGAGGTCTCAGCCTGTGTGGATGCCAACTTTTGCAGTTACCCCACACCCTGGCAGGCACAGGCCCCCAAAACCACCAAGCCTGCTGGCCGCTGTGGGCAGAGATGGGCCTCCACTGCCCCCTGGTGGCCACTGCCACCACAGTACCAGCCTCTATGGACAGCTCAGCCTGCCCTCCACCTGCCAGCACAGATGATGGGCATCACCAGGATATGAGTGCAACCATGCCTACCCCTGATCCAGAGTTTCAGAAACCCCATGGGCTCTGGGGATGGCTAGCCTGGGCAGGAGGTGCCCAGTCTTCATTGACTGGCTTCTCCCCAAGATGGCTCCTGTCTCCCTGGGGCATTGCATCCCTGTTCCCCTGTAAGACCCTGGACAGGCCACCCCACCTCTCTGACCTTGGAAGCCTTCCCTGTCAGCATGTCCAAGCTACCCTGTTCACACATGGTTCAGCAGCAGCCTCCAAACATTCTCCTTCCTCCCGCGCCCCCAAGAGTCCAAGACTGAACAAACAGGGTGGCACGTCGAGCTGTGTGGAGGCGGGATCAGACCTTTCTGTGCAGCGAGGTTTCCATGTCAGCATTTGGCTTGTCTTTGTGAGGCAGAACCAGGGATGGTTGAGAGCATGGACTTTGGAGCTATCTGGATTTGCTCTTGGGCAAGTCACTTCACCTTTCTAAGTCTCCATTTTCCCTGCCTGTTTAGTGACCCTCATAGTACTGACCTCATGGAGTTACAAGGAGGATTAAATGAATTCATATTTCTAGAGTACTGGAGCCCTACATACATGCTATACGACTGTTAGCAGTTATTTGTTTTTGATGATGGTGGTGGTAATGAGACCAGAGCAACAGTTTTATCAGGGTTCAAGACCTCTGCCTAGAGATTTTGCTCTGAGCCTCTGCCCTCTGTGGAAGTCAAGGCTCATTTGTAAGGTTCCCTGGGCTCTGCTCATCTCTATGCCACACTCCCACTTCGGTAACACTCCTCAGTCCTGAGGTGCAGCTTGGCCCATACATGTCATTTCCTGCAGCTGAGCTCTGGGGAGCCCTCCCAGTGAGAGCGCAAGGCCTTTACTTGGAGCAAACTCCCTGGCACTGCAACATGCACAGGTATCCGAAATTCCATCCAAATCTCCTGCCCCTGGGCCTCACCTCCCACCTCACTCTCTCCCACACCTCCCACACTCCAACCATGCTGCTATTTCCTCACGTACATGAAGCTTGTCCCCACCTCAGGACCCTTGAACGTGCTGTTCCCTCCACTTGGGACACACTGCCCCTGTTCCACCCATGGCCAGCTCCTTCCCCACGTGCCAGTCTCAGCCATAAGGTCACTGCTCAGGGAAGCTTTTCACGATGGAACCCCTCCCGCAGCTCCCCTCAGCTGTCTCCCTCACTTCCCCGTGTTTCCTTTTCTCTGAACAGTTATCTTCCTATACTGTCTAACCCCTGTGAGCCCTCCATACACAAGCAAGGAGGAAAGCTTAGGAGAGCAGGGCGGTCCTGTCTTTTTCTTCTCTGCCCCATCCCCAGCACCTGGCACAAAGCAGGAGCTCCACATTTATAGATACTTGTTGAGCTAGTGAACAAGTGAATCAATGAGCGGGGCAAGTGGCTGGATGTGTGACTTTCACGGTCCCACCTGGAGGCTGGCCTCCCTCCCTCCGCGATGCTGGCCCGGCTCGCTGCCCCTCCCTCTCTCTAACGGGGACTCTCTCTGCAGCGGTCCTGCTGACCGTGTGCTGCCTGCGGAGGAAGAAGAAGCCGGCCAACCCCGAGAACAGTCTGAGCTACTGGAACAACGCCATCACCATGGACTACTTCAGCAAGCATGCCGTAGAGCTTCCCAGGGAGATCCAGTCCCTGGAAACCTCTGAGGTAACGAGCCCCAAACCAAGGGCTGTCCCTGGGAGGACTGCCACTGGGGGAGGAGCACCCTCCCGCCTCTCCAGCCTCCTCCTGGTGGCACGAACGTACAACGTCCTGAGCTGCGGGGCCCCGCCCCAGCCCTGCCAAAAGGGCATCTGCTTGGTGAGGCACGTTTCTTGAGACTTTGGGATTCTTGGAACAGGCCAACAACTTTTCATTGAGGACAGTTGGTGGCAGGCGTTCAGGGGACTGTGAAGGTGGGAGCTTGCTCGGAAGGGATACAAGGTTCAAGATGTGGTTCANCACGTTTCTTGAGACTTTGGGATTCTTGGAACAGGCCAACAACTTTTCATTGAGGACAGTTGGTGGCAGGCGTTCAGGGGACTGTGAAGGTGGGAGCTTGCTCGGAAGGGATACAAGGTCCAAGATGTGGTTCAAGTACTGGAACTTGGCATCATCCAGATAATACGGGGAGAGTAGGATGCGAGGGGGATATGGGGAGAGTTAGAGGGCTGTGAGACCTGCGGAGGAGAGCCTCGCAGAGCAAGTGCTGGCAGGGTGAATGAGTGCAGGAAACCCCAGCCCGGCCAGTGAGGGAGCTGGGCTTTGAACCCCATGTTCTGACTACAGAGACCACTGCCCTTTCCACTCTCACAGAAGGGTGGGGCAGGGGCCAGGGTGCCCCAGGAGAGGTAGATGGATTAGGCACGGCCTTGGATGAAGTTGGATGGAGTTTGTGCATTAGTCTTGGACAGCAGAGAGTCAATGAAAGTTAAGCTTTTTGTGACCTGGTTGTAGAAAGATTGTGCTGATGGTCATCATCAGTGAATGGATAAGAAGGAAAGGAAGAATGGGTTAGTAGATGGCTGAATGGATGAGAGGACAGAAAGACAGATGACAAATAAGTAAGGGATGTAATTGAGATGGCCTAGGAGAAGGGTAGTGGTCAGCTTAAGAGTCAATGAAAGTTAAGCTTTTTGTGACCTGGTTGTAGAAAGATTGTGCTGATGGTCATCATCAGTGAATGGATAAGAAGGAAAGGAAGAATGGGTTAGTAGATGGCTGAATGGATGAGAGGACAGAAAGACAGATGACAAATAAGTAAGGGATGTAATTGAGATGGCCTAGGAGAAGGGTAGTGGTCAGCTTAGTAAAGGTGGGGGTGGGGCTGAGCGTGCTTCTGGTGGAACAGTCCCCTCCCCTCCTGCAGACCCATCCCCCCAGCATCCAGATGAGCTTTTATAGACATGCCTGTGATCACATCACACCTGTGCTCAAAACTCTTTCGTAGCTTCCCATTGCTGGTAAGTCGAAGTTCAAAGTCTTTTCAGGGAGGGCCTGTGAGGTGAACCTGTCCCCACCCAACCCNATGGAACAGTCCCCTCCCCTCCTGCAGACCCATCCCCCCAGCATCCAGATGAGCTTTTATAGACATGCCTGTGATCACATCACACCTGTGCTCAAAACTCTTTCGTAGCTTCCCATTGCTGGTAAGTCGAAGTTCAAAGTCTTTTCAGGGAGGGCCTGTGAGGTGAACCTGTCCCCACCCAACCCGCCAGCCTCATGTCATGCCCTCTCCCTCATCTGCGAAGCTCAGATGACTTTGGATTTATTTTCACTTCATTATGGCACCAAGTTATTTTGCACTGCACGGCTGTGCATAAGCTCTTCCCTCTCCTGGTGTGTCTCCTAGCGTGTCTCCTGTCCCTCCTGGGCCTCCCCCTCACTGTCCACTCAGTGACTCCTACCCACCACTCAGGGTGCAGCCCAACCATCCCTTCCTCAGAGAAGCCTCCCCTGACTGCCGAGCTGGGCGCCCTCTCCTATCTTCAGGTCTCAGCTCCTGTGCCTTTCCACTGTGGCATGTACCAAGGTTGTAATTAGACAGCCACAGGTCTGACATGACAATTTTGAATCTCTCTCCCCGACGAGAATAGCCAGTTGCCCCCACACTGCTAACCCCGAGGGGCAGTTCTAAGGCACCGATTTTACTCCACCTCCCAGCAGTATTGGCACGTTCAATCATCTCCTCCTTAAACCACTTCTTCACTGGCATCCCAGCCCCATCCTGTCCTGTTCCCTCCCACCCCCAGCAGCTCCTCCTGAACCTCCATCATGGCCCCCTGTCCCTTCCCCAAGCTCCAGGCACAGGAGGGCCCAGGCTCAGTGCTCCCACTGCTTCTCTCCTCTGTGAGAAAGTTCCATGACTCTAAGTCTCATTTCTCACCATGACTATCAAGTTCTGCTCTAGCCTGGCCATCTCCCCTGAGCTCCAGACCCATGTGCCCAGCTACCGACGCACACATTTAACGGGCATCGCAGAGTGAACAGCCCGAGACTGGCCTCTCCGCGTTTCCCCGCCACCTCAACACCCGGAAGCCCCTGGTGTTTCTCATCAGATGGCACTGCTGGCCACCTTCCCCTCTGACACATCCCACATCCCGTCTGTCATCTAGTCCGTTGGCTTTTCCTCCACGTGAACAGGTCTCACTGCCAGCACTGTGGCCACCCTCCACCCCAACGACACCCGCCCAGGCTGCCATCATCCCTCGAACCCGGGATTGTTGCCACCACTCTGCAAACGGCTCTCCCAGCCGCTGTCTGCCCCCAGTCCCTGCTTGCAGCCTGTCCTCCACACAGCAGCCAGACCGGCTTTTCAAGGGAGGACCTCATGTCAGTCACGACTTCCAAGCCTCACGGGTCTCCTCCTCACACTCTGGCCAAAGTCCAGATTCCTCCTAGCGGGCTTTTTCTCAGGCTGGCCCCGACTACCTCCTCCCTGCTCTGCCAGGCCCCCCAGGAGTACAGGGCTCAGTCCCTAGAGTGAGCTCGTCCTGGCACCTGTCTGAAATGCTCTTCTCCCCGCTGCCTCCATCTCTCACTTCCTCCAAGCCTCTGCTGCAATGCCACCTCCTCAGAGAGGCCTCCCCTGGCTGCTCGACCCAGGTTAGAAGCCCATCTTTCCCCAACCCTGTGCTCTGTCCCCACCTGCTTCGCTTTTCTTCAGAACTTCTCTCCCCCTGGCACTGTACCCTTCTCTCTCTGTTGACTGCTGACCTACAGCAGTACATCTCACCTACTAGAACACATGCTGCCCCAGGGCAGGAGGCTTCCTCACGCCCTGTGCCCAGCTCCTAGAACAGTGCTGAGCATGTGGTAGGTACTCAGTAACTGGTCATCACGTGAGTGAACTTTGCTCACGATCTACCCCATCATCCACCTCAAAGCCTGACACACAGTGGACACTCAGTAAAAAAAAAAAAAAAAATTAGCTGAAGGACAAACAGAGGGACAGGCCTTACAATGGCATTGATCTTTAGCGTGGCTAGGGTACAATTTGGTGGCAGGAGTGTTCCTGAAAACTGTCACAGTGAGTTTAAAAAAAAAAAACAGGTAACTTGGCCCAAGGGCTGGCCCACTTTGAGTGTGAGCTCTGTTCCCCTGGACCCAAAGCTGCTTACAAATTGGTAAATGAAAACCAAAAGCCAGAGGCCAGTACTGGTGGACAGCACCCACAGCCCAGGACACCGTGGGACACAGGCCAGAGACCCTGCTAGGACCCAGGGGCTGCAGCAGCGCCAAGCCTGGCTGGCTTCAGAGTGGGTTTCTCACCCTCTCCCAGTCGGCCTGCTCCCCTCGTCCTGCTGTATTGCCAGTAAGAGCAGTTGTCCTCTGTCCCCTGGGCACAGAGGCCCTGCCCACCCACACAGCCACCGCAGTCATAGGGCCATGAGCTCACTGCCAGGCTGCCCGCTTTGGAGGCTGCCAAGTGCTTCGCCTAAGCAAGTTTCCCTGGCACCCTGCTCCCCTGCTGGGCTGATGAAAACAGCAAAACAGAACTGTGTGGGCAGAATTGTGGTGCCCAGAAGCGTTTGGAAACTTTCATGCTTTCTCCTCTTTTTCCCTCCCCTCCTTCCTTTTTTTTTTTTCTTCCTGCCTTAGTTATTTTCTATATAACTTTCTCTTTTTTTTTTACACAGAATAACTTCCCCCACGTGGTTTGCCCTTAAACTCTTGTGAGGACTATAAAACCACAGCACATCTCAGGCTCCAAACTCCCCATCAGCTTAACCCCAAAGCCCAGTGGAGAAAGAGGATTTCTGTCCCCTCACTGACACTCCACCCTGGCCTCCTCTCTTGGACAGCTGGCCCCCCGTCCACCCCTAAGATGAGCGAAGGAAATTCTTGTCTTCTGAAGACATTTTACAACAAATGGCCTTTCTTCCTTTCTCTCCTTATTACCCATAAATAATATATACTTGTCAAAAAATGCATGCTTTTTATTAATTTTGGGGGGAGTATAGTGCAATGAAAACAAAATCAAAAAAGTCTGCACGCTTTGTTTAAAAATAAATTTCAGAGTATTAATTATGACATCTTAAACTGAAGCCATTTCTAAGCTGGTCTGGCCTAAACCAGTTACACCCAAATCTGCCACTGAGTCTTTGCCTACAATAGTCTATAGGCTCTGAGACTTCCATTGTGTGGAACTGGAACAAACTGTGGCTTTTTTTCTCTATGTCAACACCTGGGCTGGAGTCTGAGAACTGCTATTGCATAGCCCCCATCTGCCTCCATGGCTGAGCTCAAAGTCATTCAGATGACCTGAGCGGGTTGTCTGTTTCTAGTCTTTCCCTCTCCTGGGGCTGTGTAGTTAGACAGAATTTTTCACTCACCTATTGTGCAGTCACACAGAAATTCAGATCCATTCAGCTCAGCACATCCAGTGCTATAAGAAACAGAATTCTGACCAGGCTCTGGGAGGACTCTGGAGGGTGGAATGAGCCCTGCAGGTTCTGGCAGGTGGGTCTCAGGAGAAGAAAGAGGAGAGCAAGCGCTGGGTGTGTTCAGGAAAGAAAAGTGGTGAGGCCTCCTGGAGGTCTGTGGAAAAAAGGTGGGAGGAGAGTCTGGGGCCCAAGCGGACCAGGTTTTGCCCACTAGGGCAGCAAGCTGTACACCATGGACAGCTGTACACGTGTGGACAGCAATGCTGCCTCTTGCAGCCTAGAGTGGAGATGATTCAGGAAGCAGGAACTCTTCTTTGGAAGCTGCTATGAAGATCTGAAAAAAGAGGAGACAGATCTCTGAACCCCAGCATGAGCAGTGAGGATAATGACAAGTGGTTAAGATGAAGGGGATTAAGAGGTACAAACCTCCAGTTATATAATAAATAAGGCTCATGGATGTAATGGTACAGCATAAGGGATACGGTCGATAATATTGTAATAACTTTATTTGAGTGAGTGAGTGAAGTCGCTCAGTCGTGTCCAACTCTTTGCGACCCCATGGACTGTAGCCTATCAGGCTCCTCCGTCCATGGGATTTTCCAGGCAAGAGTGCTGGAGTGGATTGCCATTTCCTTCTCCAGGGGATCGTCCTGACCCAGGAATCGAACCAGGGTCTCCCTCATTGCAGGCAGACGCTTTACCGTCTGAGCCACCAAGGAAGGCAACTTTATTTGAGGGCATATGGTTATTAGACTTATCATGGTGACCATTTCATAATATGTGTAAATGTCAAACCACTATGTCAGTTCAGTTCAGTTCAGTCGCTCAGTCCGACTCTTTGCAACCCCATGAATCGCAGCTCGCCAGGCCTCCCTGTCCATCACCAACTCCCGGAGTTCACTCAAACTCATGTCCATCGAGTCGGTGATGCCATCCAGCCATCTCATCCTCTGTTGTCCCCTTTTCCTCTTGCCCCCAATCCCTCCCAGCATGTAGTATGCTGGAAATTCATGTAACTTTGTATGTCAACTATATTTCAATAACTTTTTTCATGTTTACCAAGCACTCCCAAGTGGAAGTAAATGTTCCGGTGGGTATGTACGAATGGCCACCTGATGACCCCTCCCCAGCTCACCCTGTTTCCTCCCTCTGTCCTCCAGGACCAGCTGTCAGAGCCCCGCTCCCCGGCCAACGGCGACTACAGAGACACCGGGATGGTCCTCGTTAACCCCTTCTGCCAAGAAACGCTGTTTGTGGGAAATGATCAAGTGTCGGAGATCTAACTAAGCAGCAGCCCTCGCTTTACCGGTCCCTACCTTTCATCTCTAACTTATCAATATACAAATATATATTATAAATATAATCTTTGTGTAACCCTGACTTGATGAGAAACATTTTCAGCAGCTTTTTTTTCCTAAGAATTGTCAACATCTTTTTTATAAGTGTGGTTTAAAAAAAAAAAATCTTGGCGGAACAATCCATGGCCTTTATAAAATAAAGGTATTTCTAAGCAAAGCAGTTGCATTGATTGCTTCTCTTAATAACTGTCCTTGTACGTGGGGATCCCAGCAGCCCCAGGCAGCTGAGAGAAGAGACTGACCTGTACAAGTGGATATTAAAATGGCCAAGTGCACGGCCTCTGAGGCTTCTTACAGCTCTAGTTCCTCTTGATTCAATGTGAAGGACCCCATTTCTGTCCCCTCATTTGCACCTCAGTGACGGGAACTGGGCACCTAGAAGGACGCTGACGGACAAGGAAGAGGGATCCCCTGAGCCCTGTGACGGCACCGCTGGCTGTCGAGTGTAATTGCATCCGAGGTGTGGACAGAGGCTGGAGTGTGGAGGCGGATGAGGACCTCCTCGGGACACGCCCCCTGACAGCCCCCTCAGGGAGCCCCCACTGTGCTAACATCAGGACTACTTTCCCCTCCGCCAGCAGGAGGCTCCCCTTCAAGTATATCCCTACATTCTCCCACCACCCGCAAATGCATTAGACACGGTGCCTTTCTCTGGAGACGGTCTGGATGTGGATCCCAGCCCCGGAATGCTTGTCCTTCCTCAAGGCTCCAATGTTTGGGGGTTCACTTTTGTTTTCTCAAAAAACCATCACATCACATCCCTGAGGAACGTGTTTGTGGAAGAAGCCTTGGAGTTGGAGCTCCAACACTACAGTGGAGCTGTAGTTTTCTAAACCTTCCTCCCAGGATCTTAAAGTAACAAGATTGCCAAAGCGGATATCTCAGAAGACATCCCTATATCTGTGCTGGGCGCTGCGGACCTGCCTGGGGGTCACCAGGGATCTTCACCTCTCCCTGGTCTCTCCGTCGGTGGTCTCCCGCTGCGACCCCCCCCCCCCCCCCCCCCCCCCCCCACAGCCCCCACCCCCCCAGGCAGGANTCAGGCGCATGATCCTGCTGAGAATGCCTGAGCGCCTCTCTGCACACAGCCCTGGGCCTGTCTCTTATACACATCTAGATGTGTATAAGAGACAGCACCCCCACCCCGGAGCCCGCAAACCAAGGCTCAGACCCCCGGAGACAGGAGAAGGGCTTCCAGAGATGGCTGCTTATCCATTTTTTCCCCTAATATATAGTGGCTGATAGAGAAGATAACTGCTTTGACACTTCCTTTCTCTAAATGAAAGATAGTTTGATAGTATATTTTGATTATAGATGTTCTTATAGTCAGATTGGGACCTGAACTTGAATGTTGAGTCATATGTTTGTGTTATTGCTGTGGTCTTTTTATCATAACTTTTTTCCTTTCCTACATTTTCCCTTTTAAAAAATGGCCTTTAAACTTGTGTGTTCTTAATGTCGTATGAATGTACTTAACATGAGTTTGGTGATTGTCTCTCTTCAAAGACTCTTCAACCCACAAGGAAGCAGATTACGTGTTGCTCTGAGACTCATTTCCCAGTGCATTGCTGTCTGATCTTTCAAACTTATCATAATATTTCTGTCAGTGATTGCATTTAAAATATCAATGTGTGTGTATACAGAGAAAGAAATCTGTTTGTAAAGTAGAATTTATATATAATATATGTAATCAGAGATACATATGTTATATATACATATGTGGGATGTATGACTTATTTTTCCTTATACACAGAATTCAGCTATCATGTATATATAAATAAACTTATTTTATTAGCCAGAGGATTAAGTTGCTAATACATTTTGCATTCTTTTCATTTTTAGATAACTTTTCAGTCTTCCTTAAGTACTAACACCATGTATCCATCTGTATCTATTTTAACAGTAAGTTGGATTTTTATCAGTGTGATGAGCTAATAGCCATTTATCATTTGATAAAACAAATTCTTTAGGACATGCTTGGGATTTCTCCCCCAAAAGTCATTTGTCTATGGGTCTTTGGAGATATTGGTGTCAAGATACACCCTCCTCATCCACCCCTCCCTGGACTCCCGACCATATTGTAAATATCTTCACTCAGAGAAATATGAGGTTAACCTGACCACAGAATGTCACCATTTCATAGAGTAACAGTGCCTAAACGTGGCACCATTGCAAACAATTTTGTGGCTTGAGCTCTCCGTTCATTCTTGAGTGATCCATCCTGGAATTCCTGCAGCTCCTGGGGCCCATTAGCATCACCTGTTTTAGGAGGATGTCATTATAATGCAGACTATTGGGAGCCATGGGCCTTCAGGTACACCAAGAAAGGGTGCTTCCCATTTACAGCAAGAAAGCCTTGTCTAAATAAACAAGGGGCACTGCCAGCATTTACTTGATCTGATTGGTTACTTAAGCTGATAATCATATATTCAACATTGATATTCATAAAGTACTTTCCATGTCATTTCAAATAGAAAAAGTAGAAGGGGGGGGGGAAGGAAAGAGCGCATAGAATGTTCCAGTAAGTGACCAGCTTTTTAAACTCTGTGTGTGTGACCTTGGGCAGGTACCCTGTTTTCTGGGTGTTAGGAGACAGGGGGATTCTAGATAAGTCACTGGACTTGGAGTCAGATGAAGACCTCTCATCCCAGCTCCGCCCCTTCCTGGACAGGAGACTTCAGGTAAGTCACGCAGCTCTCGGGCCTCTCATCACACGAAGGAGAACAGGTGGTCATAGGCCGTGTGACGATACTCCTGGAGTTGTGCAGTGCACAGCCCTAACGGCAGTGCATGTCAACCTTGATCCTGCTTCCTGAGGTCAAACAGAACTCAGTGTGGTAAGCATGGGAATGTGCACAGTGCTGGCTGCATTCAGCTCACCACTTCCCCGTCTCTCCTCAAGGTGCGTCCCCACATTGCAGGATCTGGGTTTTGGTTACTTCTTTTCTCTAGGGTTAAACTTAAATGCAGTGGATTTTAGGTCCATTTTGTTACACTGGGGACTGCAAGAGCCTTTCTGGATACTGAGGGCACAAGTTAAAGCCCAGAGGGTGTCATCCAATATTAGCTTGGAGCACCCTTTAAGATTTTTAACCAGAAAACCTCTTTTTATATTTACTAGCTTTCTGGCAGATGGGGAAGGCAAGGTGCAGGGAACATCCAGAGCATGTATGGCCAACATGTGCGAGAACTGAATTTGCCCACAGTCCCTTTCTAGTGCATCAGCGAGTCAGAGCCCAGGCCAGTGCGTGGAAAATAAGGTGCAGAGAAGGGAAGCAATGTGGTCAAGGTCAAGCAACTGACGAACACCATGCTTGGGGGCAGAAAGGCACCAGGCAGGGACCTGCTCTGCTGCTGGGTCTGAGGGAGCCTGAAAGAAGCAACAGGCTTAGTTTGTTTCTTTTGAGTCCCTGGGGCTGCCTCCCACCAAGGCTGGTTCACAGTAATCTCCAGGCACATGTCCACAGTCACACACGCAGCACAAAGCTGGAGAGCCCTGACGTTAGCCCTGAAGCACCTGGAATCAGTCCTGGCTCAGCCACTCTCTCTACTTCTGATCTAATGGCCCTGAGCTTCAGTTTTCTCATCTGTGAAATGGGACTGCTGGGTGCTGGCCTTGCCCTCCTAGGTAGTGAAATACACAGGCCCAGATGAGCCACCCCCACAGCCTACCCGGATCCAGCCTCCCCACCACCCGCAGAAAAATCTAGGAGGTCAGGCGCATGATCCTGCTGAGAATGCCTGAGCGCCTCTCTGCACACAGCCCTGGGCGGGCCAGTTCCCTTTCAGCGTGGTGAATGGTGGAAACTCATGGAAAACAGCAGACAAAGCAGCCCTGGCACAGGGAAGCTTCCAGAGAGGCCCAGTCACGGGGAGGCTGGGGCTGGAAACCAAAAACCACTGTGCTCTGTGAGTCCCCCAGGCACAGCAGAGGCAGAAGGAGAGATGAGCACAAGGCGAGTGGTGGTGGACGCGCCCGCAGGGGCCAGCTCCAGCATGCCTCTGCAGAGGCACAAGGCACCCTTCAGGGCAGCTCAGTCACCGTCCTCCCTGGACGGCCTCCCAGCCTCCAGGACCATCGCCGTGGGTGGTCTTGTCCGAACACCCAGGGTCTATGTAGGGATGACACCCAGTGGGTCTACAGGTGGCCTGGGTGCCCGCGTGACCCGCAGGGCCCTGGGCATCAGCAGCGTCTTCCTGCAGGGCCTGCGGAGCTCAGGCCTGGCCACGGCACCCGCTCCCAGCCTGGAGAGGGACCTCGGTGCCGTCGAGGACCTGGGGGGCTGCCTGGTGGAGTACATGGCCAAGGTACATGCCCTGGAGAAAGTCAGCCAGGAGCTGGAGGCACAGCTGCGCATGCACCTGGAAAGCAAAGCCACGCGCTCAGAGAACTGGGGTGCCCTCCGGGCCTCATGGGCCAGCAGCTGCCAGCAGGTGAGTGCCTGAGAGAGGATGCTGACTGGCTGCCTGCTGCCCCATCTCTGGGGGTCATTAAAGAGAGCAAGGGTGCTGAGGCGGGGTCGGGGGTGGGGGGCAGGGAAGTGAGTGGCCTGAGGCCAGAGAGATTGACCATAACCCCTTACACTTCCGTGCTAAAAACATTAATGACAGTGATAAAAAGAATAAAAGGGGGCACCATTTATTAAGGTGCCCTCAGGGCCGGGCCCATGCCAGACCCTCTGCAGACACTGTCTCCTTTAGGATTCAAAGCAGTACTGTGCAGAGGATCGTTCACTGGTTGCATTTTCAAATGAGAAAACTGAGGCGCAAAGAAGTTATGTGCCCCAAATCACACAGCCGATGGGGAAACAGAGCTGAGATTTGAACCTAAATTGTTTCAGCTCCAAAGCTTGCATTTCTCCCCTCAGCCTAGGCTGACTCTGTAACTTTGTGTTAAGAAAGGGTTTTTACAGCCATCATCAAGCAGAATGGTTTTTACAGCCATCATCAAGCCATCATCACCACCAAACGGCTGTGGCATTAAAGACGATGGCTAAATGGAGGCGTGTTCCTACTCGCATCAATTCAGGGCTGTCCTGTAGAAATCTGAGCCATGCAGGTAATGGACAAATTTACTACCCACGGTAATAAAAGTAAAAAGAAACATGTGAGGTTCATATTAGTGTATTTTATTTAACTCATTATATTTTAAATGTTATTTCAACATATAATCAATACTAAAATTATTCCTGAGATAATTTACATTTGGATAGAAGTTCTGCAATGATGGGGGGCTTCCCTGGTGGCTCAGAGGTTAAAGCATCTGCCTGCAACGTGGGAGACCCGGGTTCGATCCCTGAGTCGGGAAGATCCCCTGGAGAAGGAAATGGCAACCCACTCCAGTATTCTTGCCCGGAGAATCCCATGGACAGAGGAGCCTGGTGGGCTACAGTCTACGGGTCGCAAAGAGTCGGACACGACTGAGCGACTTCACTTCACTTCTGCGATGATGGAAATGTACTGTATCCATACCATCTAGTTATCTCTGGTTATTGAGCACTTGATGTGTGGCTAATGAGACTGAGGAACTGACATTTTTCTTTTATTTCATATCCATTCCTTTAAATTTAAACAGCCACAAGTGGCCAGTGGCTACCTTATTGACCAGGGCAGGGCACAGAGGTTTTCTCCTTGCTTGGTCAGGACCTGCTCTCCAGGGTGGACAGTGAGATCATCAGTCACATCGGCTTGCAGCCTGTGGTTCTGACACTGGGCCCGCAGCCAGCTTTGCACATTTCATCTGTCTCTTTTTGGGTGGCTAGCTTCTCTGTTCCCCTCTTCCCTCAAATGCTGGCCTTGGCATCCCTCTGAGCTAAATCAGCCTCTAGCCCAGCCAGGAACTGCCAGCTCAGACCCCTTGCACCCTGGGGCTCAGCACACAGCCCCCAGGGGGACGTCACAGACCTTCTTTCGTGTGTGACTGGGTGGTGCTGGACAGACACACTCAGGGGCTCCCCATTTGCCCCTCTTGCCTCCCACTTCACCCCCACGAGGCTTCCCCACCACCAGCTGGTGCCCGGCAGATAGCGCGGTACACATGACACCCAACACTGCCCTCTCAGCTCTTCCTCAGAGCTGCTGTTCTGCTCACATCCATCTGTGCTGGGAGGAGAGCCATCTCAGAGCAGCCTGGGGCCTTGAAGCTGACAAATCTCGGCCAGCCATTCCTCCAGGGTTCTCTCCAACAGTAATAATTCCAAATATTTGTGTCCTACAAGCCACCAGAATGCCCCTATTCCAATATTTCTTTATTGGAATATTCCAATATTTCTTTATTGGAATATTCCAATATTTCAGCTCCTGCCAGATAATTTCTTGCACTCAGCTGCCACACAGACTTTTCATAAGTCAAATGTCCCAATTCCTAAGTCAAAAAGTACAGTGACAAAACTTAGTCCATATTCAAAAGAGACTGACTTAATCTGGCTTCAGAGGCTTCAGCAGCTTTCCCAACTTCTTAAGCCTCAGTTTCCTTATCTGTAAAATGGGTATAATAGTGCCATGGGTATTCCAGCAAGTCCATAGATAAATAAGTTGCATAGGTCCTGCCCATAGGTAGACTACAGATCAGAAAAGTGCATAGTGACAGTGGTACAGGTACAGAGCTGTGGGCTGGACACCAAGACAGTCAGCCCCCAAATAGGGGCCATTTTCATTTTAAGTGACTTGAGATTCTAGCTATGAATACAGAGTTCCCCTTTTCCTCTTCTATGAAACATGGACTTGAAGAACAACCTGTAAAATGGAATTATTTCTGTCTCACATGGCCCAGTCCTCCAGCCATATCTAGCTCTGTTTCATCCAAAAAAATAAGAAGAAAATCCTACATATCTGAGAAAGACACACAGCTTTTCCTCTGTTGCTATTGCAAAACTGACCCATGTGGGCTATCCGCCTCCAGGCCTCCCCCTTCAGCTTCACTAACACCTTCTCCCCACCTGGCATTCTCCACCCAGTCACCAGAGTGATCTTTTGGACACACGTAATCCATAATGCAAATTCTGCGTTATGACCCTGCCTGAACCCTCTGGGCTTCTCCTCACCGACAAGACTAAATCCCCAACCCTGAGCTCAGTCCACAGGGCCCTCCCAAAGTCACCTCTGTCCCAGCCACACCACCCAGCTGGGAGGCCATGCACACTCCATGTGCCCTCGGCCTGGCTGTCCCTCTGTGGCCTCGTGACAGCCTGCACACACATCCACTGCGGCGGCTGCCATGTTGTCCTGTGTCGTTTGCGTGTCTAGGCCCTCACATACTAGGCTCGCTTAGGCACTTGGAAAGGTCAGGGGAACCTGAATTTGGATGCTGGCCCTGCTACCTTCCAGCTGGGTGGCTTTGAGTCAGTTATATAACTTCTCTGAGCTTGTTTCCTCATTTGCAATTTGGGCGTCACTATATCTACTGCGTGGAGCTGTTAGGGGGTTAACTGAATGTCATGTACTTGGTAAAATCAGCAGCTAACAGCCTAGAAAGACAGTTTCATTCCTGGCACTGCAGATACCTAGAGCCACATACACGATCGATGGTCAACACCGAGAGGGACCTGTTCCCTTCAAATATGGTTGGTCCCTGTGAGGGGCACATCCACCCCACACCTCCCTTTCCCTGTCTTTGAGAGGGATGAACACCTCACCAGTGGAAAGGGGCCACTGTGAGCATGAATTGAAATAAGATGTGAAAGGGGGCTGCATGGACTATGAAGGGCTGTGTGCATGCAGCGTGGTGTCCTCAAAGAGGACCCATCCCCCTGGGAGCTGGGCCATGGGCCCTGGGGTTGCTACTGGGACCATGGCCCCCTTCAGGGCCTTAAAAGGACCCCTTACTCCCCAATCCCCAAGCAGTGTCCTCATCACCCAAGGGCCACAGGAGATAGTTCCCTCCTAAGCCCTATCTATCCCCAAACAGCAGGCCCAGCTTCTGGGCACTGAGAAAGGATGCCTTTCCCTCGGGGAGTGGGGCCCACTGCCTCCCTGGGTGCAGGTCATGCAGCCCTAGACTCCCACCCGCCAGTCCCCATACGGCTTAGGAGGGACCCATCCCCCAGGCACTCTACCCCTTTTGGCCTAGAGAGCAGCACCTCCACAGTCCATCTTTTTCAGAACGTGCCGCCTTCTCCTCATGGGGACTCAGAGGCAGCCACGCGTGCCGAGTGCTCCTGGGCTCCTCTGCCCTCACTTGGATTTCTTGGCCTGGAGCTCCCTGCCTGTCTCTCCAAACACCTGTCCCCAGCATTCCTGACACTTCACAACGCTCCCGTACACTCCCCGTGACAGCCCACTCTCCTCCACCTGCAGCCACTTCCTCCCCTCTGTGCACCTCCTCCTCATCCTTCAAGTCTATTTCAAAGGCACCTCCGCATTGTGCTTGAGGCCTGGGGTCAAGCTCTCAGTAATTGAGCCCTAAAGGGGCTGAATGGTAGTTGGACACCTAGAGAAAAATGTCACCTTCCCCCTAGCCTGGGCCCCCAACAGAACCCAATATGGACCCCTGTCACCCACGAGTAGGTTGGGCTGGGAAATCCATTTCAGTGAAACTTTCTCAGACTCAGCTATAGGAGCAGTGGAGAAATTCAGAGCAAGTACCAAGCATGATTTCATGTCCAACACTTCTGAGCTGTTTGAGAAGGAAAAAAGAAAAAAGATTCAGAGAGGATAGTGTTAATGGAGAGCTCCCAGAGCTTTCCTAGGAAGAGGCCCCTCTGCCCCAGAGCCTCCCACAGCCTCTCCACCTCCACCAAGAGTTTTCACCACCAACCTCGAGGAGACACAGGCATACTTTCAGAAGAACAAGGAAGAGGGCGAGAGGGGGAAAGAGAGTGCCGTCCCTGTGGACAAAGCCCCAGCATGGAACGTGACCCAGGACAGGGGCTCAGGAGTTCACAGCACAGCAGTCCAGTGAGCAGCCTGGGGAGATCGTCTCCCTCCCCCTTCACTGTGTAAGTTTATCAGCCTTGGAAGAACTGGGGTCAGAGTCAGGCCCAGCTTCATGGGGGCAGGCCCACTGCCGCACTATGGAGCCCAAACTCTAATAGGCCCCAAAGTTGGGGTTTAAGCCTCAGCAGCTGCCATATTGAAACTATCACTAGCTGTTTCTTTGAATTTGGGTTTTGTAAGTGAAGTCCAATGGCACAGTGAAGCATGTGTCAGGGACTTGGAGCCTTGGCTCCCCTGTCTCTCTGGGACAGCCAGGTCCTGTGACCCTTGCAACTCAAGGCCTCTCCTGACCTCCCCTCCTTGCCCCACGCCCAGCAAAGGCCTGGTCACAGGAGCAGGGAGGGTCAGGGTGGTATCTCAGGGGGGCAGATCTGAGACAGGCAGCACCACGGTGCATTCAACAAACAACTGACAGGAGAAAGGTGAGCCTTTCACCCACCCTTGATCCAGGTGCCTACAGAGTAGTACTGAGGTTCAGTACTCTTAGAGGTCCCTTGTCCTCCATGTTAGGGTGGCCAGTCTGTAGAAAGGAAGATGCCTGGCTGGACTTCCCCACCCCTGGCCAGGACCTAGCACATCAGTCCAGTAGCTGGCAGGAAGGGTAACCCCATAGTAGTGGGCCTCACAGCTCCCCCAAATCACAGGGCATGGCCCCCTGGGTGCCTGTGAGGGTTGCATCTGTGCCTTGATTACCCCTGTACTTGAAAGATTACAAGATTAAACAGCAAAAATGAGCATGACAGGTGAAGAGAAAAACCAGAAAGAAAGGAAAATTCTAATACCTTTCAAGGCACCCCTTTTCCTGCTTTTTGAAAGCAGGAAAGCACAAGGAGCTCTGTGCTTTCATTTTGCACTGGGATTCACAGAGTATGAAGCCTGTCCTAGTTAGAGTTAAATGTATATGAAGTTCTTTTTCATGTCCAAACCTCTCTCTCAGGGACTCAGCTGTGTTAGTATAGAAACCCTCAGCTACTTCTGCTCAGCAGTAAAACAGATGGAAGAGCTCCCAGACGGTGGCCAAAAGGTCAAGGAGGCCCCGGGCACCAGCTCAGGCAGAAGGTGGTCCTTTCCCTCTCTGGCTTTGCTTAGTGCTCCGACTTTTCATGCCAAGTGAATAACGCTGATAATAAGTTCTGGCGGCAACATCAGGTCCTTTCGTCCTCAAATAGGCCAACCCCAAGCTTGGACTTAGGCGGCCTCCCTGCCTCAGAGCTGCTCATGCAAGAGGAGTAGGAACAGAGGTGGGGCAGCCACAGAGTCAGAGCACCGGGAGCGAGCAGAGGCCAGCGCTGTGGAGAGGCTGCAGGCAGAGCAAGGGGGACCGTGGAGGCTTAAGTCTCCACCGAAATGAGTGGTCTCCGTGGGAGAAAACAGGCTTATACCTCCAATGCCAAGGGCTGTCAGCTGGAGGCAAGAAGTCAAAACTATTGAAAGGCAAAAGGATTCAAATTTCAAATGGGCCTGATTTTAATATTTCCCCCACTCTCACAGTCTCTCTTTCTGTCCCTTGCAGAGAAAGAGTCCGTACTCTGAGGATCTACCTATCTGGGGAAACTCCCAGAAACAGGGAATCTAGATCCAGCCCAGGTTTCTCTCCTCACAGCACTTGTGGTCCTAGCAGTTTTTTGTTTTGTTTTGTTTAAAAAAAAAAAAAAAAGATATGAGAAGAACCCTCCCCCACTGAATAAATGAAAGGCCACAGGATCACTGTTGTGATTCACAACCGGGTATCCCTGAAAGGCGGAGAGCGGAAGAACCTGAGCAATTTTAGAACCTGTTAAAGCTTGAATACATCTACCCAAGACAAACCACTCAGCCTGTTTCTCGATAGATGGAATTTCTGAAGTGAGAGCAGGCCCACAAGGTAGTCACTCTGTTAGTAGATCTATAAGGGATACTGAAGTACCATTAGAAATGTAACTAGAGAGAGAGACATTGAGAGTTCCTCTGAGGGAGAGTGATGTGTAAGATTGGAGAAATTCCTTGGATGGAAGGAGGCGAGGGGAAGGAGGCCTGAGGCTCTTGATGGAGTAATATAGGTGGTCAGTAAGCCGCTTTCCAGGAAAAGTTGTTTCTTATTTCTTGGAGGCTCTTCTTTTGCTACATAGAGTCTCTGAGAGGGAGCAGAATTGCTGAAGAAAATAAGGGAGAGACAGTCCTGTCAGTTGGGGCCTCTAGGCCCTTCCCACACGCCAAGTTTAGTCACTCTTAAATCTCTTAAGATCTGTTAAAACGTCAGGTCCATGTTAAGGAAGCGGGCAGAGGGGTCTAGATAATGAAAAATAGGGGTGTGCTGCAAAGACTGGGGATTATTAAGCCAGGGAGACTGAGGCCCCACAGACCTGAAGACAAGTTCTTCCTTGATAGCTCTACATCTTGATTCCTCATCTGGATAATGAGGATGTTTGGATGCTTTCTTCAATGATAAATTGTCTCTAAGAAGAAAACACTAGTAGCCTTCCTGAAGAAATGAAAAAGAAAAGGATGAGTAACTATCTCTACTACTGTGTAACAGTGATCAGAGGTAGTAGTCAATGTGATCAGAAAACAACTGGAAAGCACCAAGCATTTGAATACATGAGGGAAAATGTTGGTCTTTCTGGAGTATCCGAAAGGTTCCATGTGAAAACTTTAACACAAACAATAACATAATTTTAGTAAAGTACCAGGTTACTTAAAAAATTAAAAGTCAATCCCATTGTATCTATAAATAACAAAAAAGATACAATGAAAGAGAAAAATCTTACTTATGATAGCAAAAAATAAAATGAAATGCCTTTACACGAATTTAAAGAAATGTCCGAAATCTATGTGAGACCACCAAAAAACTCTCCTGAAAGACCCAAATGGAAAGAAATACCACGCACCAAAATGTAAAGACTTGAAAGCATAAAGATGCCAGTTTTCCCTATTGATTTATAAATTTAATGCAATTCTAATTTTTTAAATAGTAACGTTGCTTTTTTAGAGTTAGATGGGTTCTTTACAAATTTCATTTGTAAGAAGAAAAAGTCAAGAAGAGCCAAGAAGGAAAACTTAAAAAGAAGAAGAGAAAGCTCTTCCAGATAATAAACCATACTAGAAAGTCTCAATGATTAAAGGAAACAAAAGATAGAAAGGCCACTGAAACATAAGACAAAATTTAAAAGTAAGCCCACTGCATATGGAAATTAGTATTGATCAAGGCAGCCTTTGCAACCAAGCCTTTTCAGTGAGTGGTATTCAGGAAACTGGATAGTCATAAGGAAAATAATAAAATCGTATCCATTCCTCACTATATTCTAGGATCAATTCCAAATTCATTCTAGATTGAAATGTAAAAGAGGAAGCCATACAAGGCTAAATTCTTTATAACTTGGCTGTGGGGACATTTTTTCTTGATATAATTCAAAATCTAAAAGCAAACTTACTGATATTTTAAAATACTGATAAATTTGATTACCAAAATTTTTTAAATTTTGCATTCTCAAACAACAACATAAGCATAACTGAAAAATAAATGGAAAACTAAAAAATAAGTGTTTGCAACTTAGACTATAAAGGGTTAATATCTCTATTATATAGACAGCATTTAAAATTTGAGGATTAAAAAAAGTCAGCAACACTCTTATTTTTAAGTGGGCTAGAGATATGAATAGACCATTTACATAAAAAATTAAAAGAAAAAATTTACAATCAATTAATTTCTTTTAGTTGGAGGATAACTACTTTACAATATTCTGATGGTTTTTGCCATACATCGACATGAATCAGCCACGGGTGCACAGTGTTCCCCCATCTTGAACTCTCCTCTCTAAAATTAAAATGTTTTTTAACCATATAAAAGAATGCTCAATTTCAGTCATAATAGTAAAATACAAAAAATAAAACAAAATGAAACCCTACCTGAGATACCATTTATATCTATCAGATTGGCAAAGCTCCACAATGAGTCAGTCTGTTTTGTTGGTGAAGCTCTGTGCTGAGCTGTCCACAGTCGCTCAGTCATGTCCAACTCTTTGCAACCCCATGGACTATCGTCCACCATGCTCCTCTGCCCATGAGATTTTCCTGGCAAGAATACTGCTGCCATTTCCTACTCCAGGGGAATCTTCCCAGCCCAGGGACTGAACCCACATCTCTACGTCTCCCACACTGTCATGAGGATTCTTTACCACTGTGCTACCTGGGAAGCCAAGATGAAGCTCTAGGGAAGTTCATCTAATACTGATGGGAATAGAAAATATTGCAACCACTTGTGAAGAAGAATTTGGCAATATCTATATGAATTTATATGCATTTATGTATATTGAATTTGATCCAGCAATCCCACTTCTAAGACTCTCTCCCAATGATACACTGGCAAAAACATGAACAAGAAATATGCATAAGGCTATTTATTTCAATTCTATGAATAGTGGCAAAAAAATTGGAAGCAACCCAACTACCTATCAGTAGGGGACTAGTTGAATAAGCTATGAATTATATATCCACAAAAGAAATGAGAAATAACTCTGTAAACTATTATGGAACATCTCCAGGATATATTATTGGGTTAAAAAGCAAGGTGGAGAGAATATGTGTGTTATTTACCACTTATCTAAGAAAGAGGAAAGGATATGAGTACATGCACACATATTCCCTTATAACAGAGAAAAAAATTTTTAACAAGTTTTTAAATGATCACTTACAGGAAGCAGGTAGAGGGAAAAGAAATAGACACTAGCATTGTTTTAATTTATCTTGTTATGTGGAGATGACTTTGGGACCATGCAAATACTTTAAAGAATTATAAAACAAAATTAAATCTTAAAGAGAAAGCTCTAAAAATCAAAAAGAAAAAGAAACAAATGAATCCAACTATGTTTCAAATTTATGGTATAATCACACAGAGAATAATTGTTCCAAGTGACTTTTAAAATCACAGTAATCCCTAGTGGAGATGCAGAAGAGTACTGCCAAAAGAATTTCAAATCATTTCAGTAATCATGTTGTTGGTTGTAGGTCAACAGAAAATAAATATATATCCATTTCCTAACTCTGATCAGTGAAAAGACTTAGAAACTATGGCCAACCCGGTGGTACTGAGCATTTTTAGCCTCTGGTTTTGGTCTCTAACCACCATCTTTCACTATAAGAACAGAAGCTCCTTGGAGAAGTGGCTGGATCCAGGTTTGGGGGCAATGAGTCTGAGAAACCAAGGAAACTATAAAGAACTACTAGAGCCACATTAAAAGACTTAATAGCCAATTTGAATAGACTCCCACTAATCAAAGATGGCTGAATACCAATAATAATATAATAGACTGAAATACATAAACATGCTTAAATCTATGCACTCAGTATTGTACTCTTCCCCTCCAAAATCCACCTTGGAGTCTGCTGGGGAACCAACTCAGTTTTTTGAAAATGATAGACAGTGAGCCAGACGATTTTCCTGACTTTCCTATAAGAACTGTAGGTATATCATGGTTACAGTTTAAAAAAGAAAATGAAAAAAAAAGAAAGGAAGCATCCTTTTGTAGAAGTATTACAGTTAAAAAGCAAATAAGAATGTAATTATTAATTTTATTTGTATATCATAAAAGTAATTCTTAAAACAGCATTTGAATATCACCAGTTTGCAAATAATGTACCTAGGCAATAACAATTATCAAATCGCTACTAATCTCACAAAAAAAGACCAGCAGACTTGTACCTTCTGATGGAGCATGCAACACCACCTATGAAGTAGCCTTGCCAAAAGAAAAAACAAACAAACAAGAAAATTGCAAGTGATTAAGTCTCAAGAAAGAACTACGGGAAATACAGAGGTCAGATGAACATGTTAACTGACACCATGGGGATGAAGTCAGCAAATCCAGGCAGTAGGAAACTACAGGGGTAACCATCTAATTTTTTCAGCAAGCAAAAATTACTAGGGGAGAAAGGAGAGATGGGGAATCTATAAGTTAAAAGAGATTAAACTGACATACCAACCCATTGAAATGGACTTTATGTGGACCACTCTTCAAAGAAACTGTAAAAAATATATCAAACAATTAAAGAAAGAGGAACTGGATATTTGGTGCTATTGAAGAATTGTATTTACTTTTTAGATGCTATGTATTTTTAGACTTGTAGAAGTTAAGTGGTTTTTTAAAATGCATGTTTATAATTTAGCAATACCATACTGAAATATCTGAAGAAGAAATAATATCCGGGATTTGTTTAAAATAATCTGGGACAGGATGGAAATGTGAGGGGATATTGGTATAACAAAAGGAAGAAAAAAAAGCCATGTGTTTATAATCATACTGGTGATGGGTATATGGGGATCCATTATACCATTCTCTTTTTATATACATTTGACATTTTCATAATAAAAATGAAACAAAAGGTAGGAGGCTTTTTAAACGCTGGTGTGCTACAGGAGAATGCTGACGGAGGCTGAGGAGGGTGGTCCAGGTGATCCGGCCATCCATGTTTGCTAACTGGCACTTATCCAGAGGAGAAACACACATCTCACATCTTTATGATGGGAACAGACTGGAGCAAGGAGCCCCCCCTGAAATTAGCATCATACCAGGAACTGGGAGAAGGGGAACTATGTCCCCAGATGTTTCATTTCACAGAGATGGCTCCCAGGTCCTAGAGGAAACATTCTGGGTTGTAGGAGATTCATATCTCGAAAGAGTAGAGAAAAGATGTACAGTTCTATGTTTCCCAAAATAATTGTCTAAGGAAAGGTAGAGCAAGGGTCTGCTGTCAGGCTGGAACAGTAAATTCTTTGGGGAGCTTGAGCTCCCTCAGGAAGGCATTTTAAGTGGGCTGAGGTCATCCCAGGGATGGAAGCCATGCTAGAGCTTTGGCAGGTCTCCTAGTCGGAGGGCACTGGCGGGTGGAGAGTGTCGTGCAGTTTGCAATTCTCCCCTCCAAGTGCCAAGCTCTCCTAGTCTGTGCCCTGCTCTCTATTCCGAGAGAGGATGCAACACAGCACACAAAAGGCAGCCCATGAACAGCTGGGCAGTGAGGGCTAAATACAGAAGCAGGCAGTCTAAGGTTTCAAATCAGAACCCTGGAGTGAAATACTAGAAACAGCCCAAATGCCCCGTAATGCTAAATAATGCAGCAGACTCCTCTGCAGTTATAAGAAAGAAAGAAGGAAGCCTGTTGTGTCCTAATGAGAAACTATGGTGCGTGCTCAGTAGCTTAGTCGTGTCTGACTCTTTGCCACTCTATGGACTGTAGCCTGCCAGGCTCCTCTGTCCATGGGATTTTCCTGGCAAAAGTACTGGAGTGGGTTGCCATTTCCTTCTCTAGGGGGATCTTCCCAACCCAGGGATTGAACCTGCATCTCCTGCTTGGCAGGTAGCTTCTTTACCACTGAACCACTTGTGAAACTAAATATATATATTTTTTTAAAAATCAAAAGGCAGATTGCAAAACCTATCTATGCTATGCTACTGTTTGCGTTTAAGGCAAAAGAAAGAGAGAGGGGAAGAAAGAGAGAGGGAAAGAAAGAGAGAGGGGTCCTTAAGGAAGGAAAAAAGAAAGAAAGAGGGGAAGGGAAGAAGGGAAGGAGGGAGGGAGAGAGGAAGAAAGGTGGAGTGCAGCCCATCCCTGGAAGCATAAATAAGTGGCGGCAATGGGTGCTTCTAGTGTGGAGCTGGGTGACTGGAGACACAGGTGGGAACAGGCTTACTTTGGGCTCTTGCACCATTTGAATGATTTATCTTAAAAGAAAATAAAGTTATAAATAAAACTCCTACCAATGACTTGGGGTGAGTTCCAATCAGGTCCAAGGCTGGTGAAGCCCCCACAGCCTCAGAGAAGTACCAAACCAGGTGTGAGGGAAGAAAACTTTTCTCAACAGTCTTCTCTCAAAACAAAACCCCAAGAGCAATAGGAGAGACCCTCCACTGACCTACACTCTCCAGAAGAACTAAATTAAAACAATCCAGGCAAGTGTCAAGGACAAATGTGGTGCCTCTTTCCAGGGAGTTATTGAAAAAATGGTTGAACCCAGCAGAACGTAATCCATGCCCCCGCCACTCCCCTAAAAGGTTTATGCTGATCTACCAAATTTGAGGACTCAATTTAGGAAAATAAAATCTAGTTTATCGTTGTCGGGCTGGAGAAAAGCACATAAAGACTCATTTACCTGGTTGTAAACGAGATGGTAGAGCAGAGTATCACAAATACATTATTTAGCAGAAATGAGAAGTTATGTCACCCATTATCAGTAAGTAACGAAAAGCGGTGTGCACAGAGGGGGAAAACTCCATCACAAAACCGACCAACCGGTAGTTTTTATTTATCTATTTTAGGGACCAAAGAACAGCCATCTAAATAATTCTTAGGGGAAATATTGGGAGAGAAGTAAAGTTTAAAAGGCCCCCCTCTCAGCAGACGCTGGGCAAAGTTTCATCCGAGGCAAAGAACCCTCACTGCCCACACCTGCCCGTGCCGTGTCCCCCAGCACCAAGGACAGAGGCCCCTCCCCCGGCACCCAGGCCCCGCCCTCCCTTGCCCTCCCTGGCTGACCTCCAGGCCTCACCCCCAGCCTTTAACTGTGTTATTTCTTCATCATCTCTGACCACTTCAGGTAAGGCCCACTGCTCAGGCCTGTTCCCAGCTAACTCTGAGGAGGAAGGTTATCTAATAAACGAATTGATGTTACTTGGGGAGGGATGTGACTCTTAACTTACTAGCGCTGGTGTATGTTCCTAATAAAGATGGAAAGGCTCCTTGCCCATGTGTGGCTGTGAAGTGTGAATGAGACAAGGAAGACAGGTTGCTGGCCTGTCCCCAGGAGCACTGCCTGCAGACTGAATTGCACCTGGTGGGATTTTAGCTCCTGCAGGCACTTAGCAGCTCACCAGGGCCAGCCAGGCCAGCCTTCACTGCAGGGGGCACCCCTGGGCAACCCCCACTTGCCAGGTGGTTCACCCAGATCACAGCTGCCCTCTGGAGTGGGCAGAGGTGCCCTGGGAGTTCTATATGATTCCCTCCCAAGAATCCTGCTCTCTGATAAAACCCATGGAGATGAACTGTGTGCAGTCACTCTGCGCCGCTCAGGCAGCGCCCTCATCAGTGTGATGCGTGCAGATATTAACAGGAACTTTATTCACTGTCTCGGTGGATTCTTGCAACAGTGTCTGTGTCACCCAGAAAAATGGAGGCATGCCCACTTGATCAGTCTGCCAATTACTTTGGGCTCTTGCACCATTTGAATGATTTATCTTAAAAGAAAATAAAGTTATAAATAAAACTCCTACCAATGACTTGGGGTGAGTTCCAATCAGGTCCAAGGCTGGTGAAGCCCCCACAGCCTCAGAGAAGTACCAAACCAGGTGTGAGGGAAGAAAACTTTTCTCAACAGTCTTCTCTCAAAACAAAACCCCAAGAGCAATAGGAGAGACCCTCCACTGACCTACACTCTCCAGAAGAACTAAATTAAAACAATCCAGGCAAGTGTCAAGGACAAATGTGGTGCCTCTTTCCAGGGAGTTATTGAAAAAATGGTTGAACCCAGCAGAACGTAATCCATGCCCCCGCCACTCCCCTAAAAGGTTTATGCTGATCTACCAAATTTGAGGACTCAATTTAGGAAAATAAAATCTAGTTTATCGTTGTCGGGCTGGAGAAAAGCACATAAAGACTCATTTACCTGGTTGTAAACGAGATGGTAGAGCAGAGTATCACAAATACATTATTTAGCAGAAATGAGAAGTTATGTCACCCATTATCAGTAAGTAACGAAAAGCGGTGTGCACAGAGGGGGAAAACTCCATCACAAAACCGACCAACCGGTAGTTTTTATTTATCTATTTTAGGGACCAAAGAACAGCCATCTAAATAATTCTTAGGGGAAATATTGGGAGAGAAGTAAAGTTTAAAAGGCCCCCCTCTCAGCGGACGCTGGGCAAAGTTTCATCCGAGGCAAAGAACCCTCACTGCCCACACCTGCCCGTGCCGTGTCCCCCAGCACCAAGGACAGAGGCCCCTCCCCCGGCACCCAGGCCCCTCCCTCCCTTGCCCTCCCTGGCTGACCTCCAGGCCTCACCCCCAGCCTTTAACTGTGTTATTTCTTCATCATCTCTGACCACTTCAGGTAAGGCCCACTGCTCAGGCCTGTTCCCAGCTAACTCTGAGGAGGAAGGTTATCTAATAAACGAATTGATGTTACTTGGGGAGGGATGTGACTCTTAACTTACTAGCGCTGGTGTATGTTCCTAATAAAGATGGAAAGGCTCCTTGCCCATGTGTGGCTGTGAAGTGTGAATGAGACAAGGAAGACAGGTTGCTGGCCTGTCCCCAGGAGCACTGCCTGCAGACTGAATTGCACCTGGTGGGATTTTAGTTCCTGCAGGCACTTAGCAGCTCACCAGGGCCAGCCAGGCCAGCCTTCACTGCAGGGGGCACCCCTGGGCAACCCCCACTTGCCAGGTGGTTCACCCAGATCACAGCTGCCCTCTGGAGCGGGCAGAGGTGCCCTGGGAGTTCTATATGATTCCCTCCCAAGAATCCTGCTCTCTGATAAAACCCATGGAGATGAACTGTGTGCAGTCACTCTGCGCCGCTCAGGCAGCGCCCTCATCAGTGTGATGCCTGCAGATATTAACAGGAACTTTATTCACTGTCTCGGTGGATTCTTGCAACAGTGTCTGTGTCACCCAGAAAAATGGAGGCATGCCCACTTGATCAGTCTGCCAAGGCTGCCATAGAGAATTACCACGAACTGGGTGACACTGGGTGGCTTAAACACCAGAAACTGGTTTTCTCACAGGCTGGAGATCCGAGGTCAAGGTGTCTGCAGGATTGTTCCCTCTGAAGCCTCACTCCTTGCCTGACAGGTGGCCGTCTTCTCCCTGACTCTTCGCATATTCTTCCCTCTATACCTCTGTCCACATTTCCTCTTCCTATAAGGACCCTCTTATATCAGACTTCCGCCACCTCATTTTAACTTTATCACCTCTTTAAAAGCCCTTTTCAGATGCAGTCACATTCTGAGCTGCTAGGGGTTGGGACTTCAACATGCACGTTGGAGATGGGGGCATAATTCAGGCCATTAACACCCACTTTATAGACAAAGAAACTGAGGCCCACAGAGATGCAGTTTCTCCTTGAGTTAGTGTCCTCAGTTCAGTTCAGTTCAGTTCAGTCGCTCAGTCGTGTCCGACTCTCTGCGACCCCATGAATCCCAGCACGCCAGGCCTCCCTGTCCATCACCATCTCCCGGAGTTCACTCAGACTCACATTCATCGAGTCAGTGATGCCATCCAGCCATCTCATCCTCTGTCGTCCCCTTCTCCTCCTGCCCCCAATCCTTCCCAGCATCAGAGTCTGTTCAAATGAGTCAGCTCTTCGCATGAGGTGGCCAAAGTACTGGAGTTTCAGCTTTAGCATCATTCCTTCCAAAGAAATCCCAGAGCTGATCTCCTTCAGAATGGACTGGTTGGATCTCCTTGCAGTCCAAGGGACTCTCAAGAGTCTTCATCAGGACCAACTCAGTGTTGCCTGTCCCCCCAAAATTATGAAAAGCCTCCTATTAAACTCATTTTTAAAAGACCCCAGGGACTTCCCTGGTGGTCCAAGGGTAAAGACTTCACCTTCCAATGCATGGGGTGAAGGTTCGATCCCTGATGCGGGAGCTAAGTTCCCACATGCCTCACAGCCAAAAAACCAAAACATAAGACAGAAGCAATAGTGTAACAAATTCAATAAAGACTTTAAAAAATAAAAAATAAATAAATAAGAGACCCCAGACCCTGAAGGGTAACTGGACCAGTGATCCCCTGAGCGCTCACTGTTTAAGATGGAGTCATAGTCAGTGAGAGCCCTTCTCTGAGAGGAGATTAAACTCTGGGATATGCCTCCTTTTTCTCTGCTTTTCTGCCTCTTCTAATTTGGGAGGAACTGCCAGAAACAGTGATTGATCCTTACCCAGGCTTGTTCTAACTGGAACGAACTGCTTTAGCGAGGACGCGTGAGGCTGGGCGCCTTCCAGCTGTCAGGCCGCTCAGCACTGGGACTTGAAAGTTTAATAGCTTAGCTGTCGGGGAATGGTGCAGCCCCCCAGGGATTTCTATTTTTCTTTTGCAGTGATTTTTTAATGCTTAGAAAAATGTGCTGAGCAGTCAGCCCTGAAGGCAGAACCTCTTTATCTGAATGGAGCTGAGGAGCTCTGGTGGGAGTCTGTGGGGGAGGAGAGAGGGGTGCTCCTTGGAAAATGCTCTCCTTCATCAGAGGTTTCCATAGACTGCGGGAGTGGAGCCAGTCTCCCCTCCGGGGTGAGGGCTGCCACCACACCTAGGTCCACGGGGCCCCTTACGGTGCTGAGGGTTCTTCCTGGGAGGGGAGAGGCCAAGCCCAGGGGGAGGAGCCCCCTGTGCTGACCTCGAAGGACCTGGGTCTGGGAGTGAGGCAGGCACCAGTTACAGCCAGGCTGACCAGTAAGAGTACACAGGTAGGGGGGCAAAGTCAGGTGTATCACTTGCTGAAGCAGGAGAGAAACACTCTGAGGGAACCTGGGACGTCTCAGGAAGAGGGGCTGCAAGGAGCTTGTCATGAGGGGTAGGCTTGTACTGGGCAATTTGGAGGAAGTTAAGAGTAGGGAGGGTCGGCCAGACTGAGCGACTGAACTGAACTGAAGAGTAAGGACTTGTTCTGCATTGGATGCTGCCAGGAGCCAGGGGCTCTTGGATGGTGGGGCAGCTTACAGTTTGGACCCTGTGGACAGGGTGCAGCAGGACCAGAGCTGTTGTGAGTAAAGAGCAGTCCCTCGCAGCACTGGCTGGAAGGAGCCCATTGAGTTTATGTGGTTGGAGAGCATTGACCTTGCCTCTCGGTTCAGATCCGATCATGCGGAGGCCTTGTCTCTGTCCCCTCCCACCAGGATCACAGAGCAACACTCTGGTGTCGCTGATACACCGTGACCGTACCACGGCCCAGCTGTTAACTGCAGCTGCCTGCTGTCAGGGCCAGAGTTTTACATCCTCCACCCAAACGGCCTCCTGAGCGGCTTGACCTCAGGCGGGAAGGGGGTACTTGGAGACAGAGCTGGCAAGTCTGCCTCACATGTGGCTATGCAGGGCTCTCCAGGCTGGGCCAAGGCGTGGTTTCTTTGGGAGGCAGGATTCTGACCTCAGAAATGCTGGGACCCACACCCCTGCCTGTCTCACCTTCTCCCCCCAGGAATCAGTCAGGTACCTCCCTGTAAATCAGAGTGACAGAGACCAGGCCCAACTTGGTCCTTCCCTAATGTGAGGCCCTTATCTCAAGGTGAGGGGAATGACCCTATTTCACAGAATTGTGAGAATTCTGGGAGATAATGCAGGGAACTAGAAGCTTCCAGAAGGCAGGGACTTGGCCTCTCTACTCCCTGATCTCTCCCTGGCACCCTAGGCAGTGCCTGGTACCTAGTAGATACACAATGAATATTGATTAAATTGACAGAGACATGACCTGCAAAGTAACTACTTAATAAGAGGTTTTCTATTATATTTGTTTGCTGGCTACCTTTACAAAGCACCACAAAGAGGGTGGCTTAAACAACAGAAATGGACTCTCTCCCACTTCTGGGGCTGGAGTTGGAAATCCAGGTGTCAGTGGAATTGGTTCCTCCTAAGATCTCTAAGGGAGGACCTGTTCCAGATCTTCTACCTTCTGGTGGTAGCCTGCCAACCTTGACCTTCCTTGGCTTGTAGATGTATTATTTCAGTCTCTAACTTCCTTTTCCCTGTGTTTCTGTGTCCAATATTCCCTCTTATAAGGACACCAAGTCACACTGGCCTAGGGTCCACCCTAATGACCTCATCTTAACTTGATTGCATCTGTAAAAACCTCATATTTCCAAATAAGGTTGCATTTACAGGTACTTCAGCATATCTTTTGGCTGGTACACAGTTCAACCCATAACATCAGCTATTGTTTTTATCTCATTACAGTCTTGATTTCCAACATTTTATCCTGTTTCCTCAAATGTCATTTAAAGGTTCCAGAAATGCCAATATTTCTGCACCTAATTCACTTCACCCTCACTTCCTCAGATTCCAAATCTGTGTGGTGTATGAAACCACACACATGGTGCAGAGAATCCAGGAGGGTACTACTTATATATTAGAAACACAGTAAATGTCACTAAGTTGCTGTATGACCTCGGACATCTCTGATCCTCAGTTTCCTCAACTGTTAAATGAGATTGGGTCAAACTGACATCTTGCAGACACACAGGTAATAGGTCAGATTCCATTCATATCACTTCAATCCATGGACACCAAGTACAGGTGACCCCCATGTCTGTCTTCACTTCAGGGCTAATGGGCTGTGTGCCCTGCAGCAAACCCATTTCACTCCAAGTGAAATCACACTTACAACCTGAGAGCGTAAAATTCTCTGATCTCCAAGCCTTGGTTCCAGACCTTCTGTCACTGTTCCTCATTATCCCCAAGCCATGGAGGACACCTAAGAGAAGAAACTGCACTCCCGTGAGCCTGGTTCCCTAATCTTTCATGGCTCTGCTAGTTGGCCGGCTGGGATAGAACTCTTCAGTATATGTTGGCCACCTGCTTCATTTTCAAGGATCAAGTGGTGCCTGTGCTCCAGTATTGATGAATCAGTTTTACTGATGCTCCCCCACCCCCACCCCCCACACACACACCTGCCAGAATATATTGAAGATCTTGCTAATTGGCAGTGAGGAGAGAAATTGGCTTACTGAGAGAGCACAAAGCCCACATCTGATCCATGATCACAAAAACCCAGATTAAATGTAGCCAATAGACACCTGGAATTTCCAGCTTGAACACCCCCCAGCATCATGCCTGACCTAAAGGTGGTCCTGGATACAAGTGAATATTTTTCCTGTTCTCAGACAGATGGGAATCATGTTCCCATGGTCCACTGCTGTAATTCATCCCCAAGAGCAGAGGTTTAGTCCAACAGGTCCTGAATCTAACCCCTGGGACAATGCCAGGCACAGAGAGAGCAGAGAAGAGAGGGCAGGAAGACAGAAGGAGACAGTGCCTCACAGTGATTCATGGTACAGGCTACAGAGTCCAGAAAGAACTGCATTCAAATTTGACTTTGCAATTGACTGGACTTGTGATGGAAAATAAATGCATTGGCCTCTCTGAATTTCAACACATCCTCATCTGTAAAAGGTGGATAATAATATATACCCTACAGGATTGTCATGGGAAATAAATAATTCACTGAAAGTATTTAGCTTAGTGTCTAGCCAGGCACGTGCTCAATTAATGGTAGCGGTAATTTATGTCACTGGGTGTAGTGGTTAAAATGATAATAACTGCTTGGATTGCAAGGCCTTACCAGTACCATCTGCTCATCCAACTCTTCAGTATTGCAGGGTGAAGGAATTAGCAGTTGCACAGGGGCAATCAGAGAGGGATATCTTTTATGGGTGTCAGTTCTAGAAGGTCTTTAGGCCTTCATAGAACCATTCAACTTCAGCTTCTTCAGCATTACTGGTCGGGGCACAGACTTGGATTACTGTGATATTGAATGGTTTGCCTTGGAAACAAACAGAGATCATTCTGTCATTTTTGAGACTGCACCCAAGAACTGCATTTCAGACTCTTGTTGACTATGAGAGCTACTCCATTTCTTCTAAGGGATTCTTGCCCAAGTAGTAGATATAATGGCCATCTGAGTTAAATCCACCCATTCCAGTCCATTTTAGTTCACTGATTCCTAAAATATCGATGTTCACTCTTGCCATCTCCTGTCTGACCACTTCCAATTTACCTTGATTCATGAAGCTAACATTCCAGGTTTCTATGCAATATTGCTCTTTATAGCAATGGACTTTACTTACATCAGTAGTTACATTCACAACTGAGTGTTGTTTTTGCTTTGGCTCCATATCTTCATTCTTTCTGGAGTTATTTCTCCACTCTTCTCCAGTAGCATATTGGGAATCTATCTAGGGTGTTCATCCTTCAGTGTCATATATTTTTACCTTATCATACTGTTCATGGAGTTCTCAAGGCAAGAATACTAAAGTGGTTTGCCATTCCCTTCTCCAGCGGACCACGTTTTGTCAGAACTCTCCACCATGATCCATCTGTCTTGGATGGCCCTACATAGCATGGCTCATAGTTTCTTTGAGTTAGACAAGACTGTGGTCCATGTGATCAGTTTGATTAGTTTTCTGTGATTTTGGTTTTCATTCTGTCTGCCCTCTGACAGAGAAGGATAAGAGGCTTATGGAAGCTTCCTGATGGGAGAGACTGACCGTGGGGGTGTTGTTCTGATGGGCAGAGCCATGTTCAGTGAATCTTTAAACCAATTTTCTGTGGATGGGCAGGGCTGTGTTCCCTCCCTGTTGTCTAACCTGAGACCAAACTCTGGTGTTTGGAGATAATGAAGATAATAGCGACCTCCTTCCAAAGGTCCCAGGCACCCACTACCACTCTCAGTGCCCCTGACCCTGCATCAGGCCACCACTGGCCCACGCCTCCTTTCTGAGACTCCTGGACATTCACAGGCAAGTCGAGGTTAGTCTCCTGTGGGGTCACTGCTCCTTCTCCGGGGTCCTGGTGCACACAAGGTTTTATTAGTGCCCTCCAAGAGTCTGTTTCCCCAGTCCCGCGTAAGTTCTGGCAGCCCTGTGGTGGGGTTAATGGCAACCTCCTCCAAGAGGGCTTAGCCATACCCAGATCTGCTGCACCAAGAGCCCCTGCCCCCTGTGCCAGGCCACTGCTGACCCATACCTCTGCAGGAGACACTCAAGCACTCAAAGGCAGGTCTGGCTTAATCTCTGTGGGGTCTCCTGGTGTGTACAAGGCTTTGTTTGAGCCCTCCAGGTGTCTCTGGCAGGTATGGGACTTGATTCTAAACGTGATTTTGCCCCTCCTACTGTTCTGCTGGGGCTTCTCCTTTGCCGCTGAACATGGGGTACCTTTTTTTTCGTGGGATCCAACATTCTCCTGTCGATGGTTGTTCAGCAGCGAGTTGTAATTTTGGAGTTCTCGCAGGAGAAGATGAGCTCATATCCTTCTACTCTAGAACTAACACCCAAGAAAGATGACTTCTTCATTATAGGGGACTGGAATGCAAAAGTAGGAGGTCAAGAGATACCTGGAGTAACAGGCAAATTTGTCCTTGTAGTACAAAATGAAGCAGGTCAAAGATTAATAGTTTTACCAAAGAATGCACTGGTCATAGCAAACACCCTCTTCAAACAACACAAGAAAAGACTCTATACATGAACATTACCAGAAGGGGACTGGAATGTAAAAGTAGGAGGTCAAGAGATACCTGGAGTAACAGGCAAATTTGTCCTTGTAGTACAAAATGAAGCAGGTCAAAGATTAATAGTTTTACCAAAGAATGCACTGGTCATAGCAAACACCCTCTTCAAACAACACAAGAAAAGACTCTATACATGAACATTACCAGATGGTCAATACCAAAATCAGATTGATTATATTCTTTGCAGCCAATGAAGGAGAAATTTTATACAGTCAGAAAAAAATAAGACCAGGAGCTGACTATGGCTCAGATCATGAACTCCTTATTGCCAAATTCAGACTTAAATTGAAGAAAGTAGGGAAAACCACTAGGCCATTGAGATATGACCTAAATCAAATTCCTTATGATTACACAGTGGAAGTGACAAATAGATTCAAGGGATTATGTCTGATAGACAGATTGCCTGAAGAACTATGGATGGAGATTCATGACATTGTACAAGAGGCAGTGATCAAGACCATCCTCAAGAAAAAGAAATGTAAAAAGGCAAAATGGCTGTCTGAGAAGGCCTTACAAATAGCTGAGAAAAGAAGAGAAGCTAAAGCCAAAGGAGAAAAGGAAAGAT
>SJYX01001225.1:0-10705 GCA_006410675.1 Oreotragus oreotragus | reverse complement strand
TTTTTTTTTTTTTTTTTAATTTCTGAGATCTATAAGTAACATTCTGAAAATTTATTATATGTCTTCATTTATAATGAGTCTTTGGCTAGATACAGAATCCTAGATTCCAAGCTGTCCCCCCCAACCCCATTTTAGCACTATCAGGGTTTCGTTTCTGTGTCTTCTTGCTGCCAGTGTTTTGATGAGAAGTTTTATGGTAGTTGTGGAATGGCCCTCAATTGGGGTTTATCTGATGTTTTTCTCATGAGACGGGTTTTGGTGTGGTGTTCTGGAATTTGGGGAGGAAGATCACGGAGGTAAAGTGCTACTTCTGTCACACCAGAATATGCAGTGTATACTGTCAGCATGACTTAATGTTGACTTTGATCACCATGTTGAAGCAATGTTTGTCAGAGTTCTCCAGTGTAAGGTGACTTCATTCCCCCTTCTCCATACAGTTCTCTTTGAAAGGAAGTCATGAAGCACAGCCCACACCTAAAGCATTGGGAATTATGCTCCACATCCTTGAGGGTAAACCTAAGTTGTTTGGAATTTTCATGTATGAGTGATTCAGCTGCTCTCCTCCTCTTATTTATATCAGTATGAACTAATGGATTTTTTTATTGGAATATGTTTTCATTATGATGGAAACTAGGTAACATGACCAAGCTTCCAGTTGAGGTTTTCTCCATTATCTATTTCTGCTTTGAAATAGAAATGAAAATAATGACCAAGATCCAATTGGAGTGTACAGCTGTATCTGAATATTATTTTGTAGAAAAAATTCTTAGTTATAGTTAGAAATTACACAGCCTGCAGGGACTCATGTGCTACACACTTACCCCAGCAGTATTTAGGGGTTCACATAACCTTTTTGTTCTGATATAGATAAATTTCTTTAACTTTGCCATTGTTACCTTCCTTCTTCCAAGGCATGAGTAGTAGTAGATGGGCAGAATTATATAGGGAACCACATTTACCAAAAGTGTGCAAATATTCCCAAAAAGATTCTGACAAAACTCAAGATGTTCAGAGTACAGTTGATACTGTGCATGGCTATGATTGCCCTGCGGTTAATAAACTGTACTTTGACCTGTATTATGTGTTGCTTTTATCTATCTAAACTTTGAAATGAAAAAAAATGGTCTCTTTAATATGTCCAGCTGGGTGAATCATACTTTTTACCTGTTTTCAGAAGGAAAGCTTATCTTTGAAGTACTCAAAAGTATCACTGTAAATGGTTTTGTTTTTTCTTCTTTATTATGAGCTTCAATTAGGAGTTCTCTTCATTCTTGGCCAAGGTGTCTTCTGGCACTAATAGCTTTATTGTTAATGTTGCATAGGACTGCTCTTTCTGGTAGTCCTATTGATTGTTTTAAAGTTTTTTTTTTATCTTTTTTTACATTTTCTTTCTGATTTTTCAAGCAATAACTATATGCTTTTTTCTTGACCCTTTAAAAGAATATGGTACCACGTGTATATTACTGTTGAATTATGTATGTGCGTAGAAATGTTTACTAGAGAAGCTTTGACTAGCTAATTACACACAGACACACACACACACCAGTGTACCCTTTCTTATAAAGGACTTTGCTGCTGGTTTTTGCATTGTATGAGACACTGGTTATCTCCCATCTTAGACAAATAAATGGCTGAAATGCTTTGTAATATTTATTGTTAACATTCACCAATGGGGGAGTATATCAGCAATGAGGCCGAAAGAATATTTGGTTGTTGCATTCCTTCCCTTTAATCTTCTTTGATAAATATTCTCCAAAATAGCCTTATATTTTTTAAACACTTTAAATTTTGAATTGTACTCAAATTATGTACTTAGTCATATATTCTTTTTTTTTTCATTTTGTCAGAAGTAGTTACATGGCATTAATTTTCTGTATGTTTGATTTCAATTTTTAATGTACTTGACAATTTCTTTTAGTTCAGCTTTTGTCAGTACTATGTAAACACATGGTACAAACAGATAGAAACCATTTTCCTTGCATATGTAAATTAAATATGTAAGTCAAGTAGAAGTTTGGCAAATTTATGATGTGCTGCTCCTAAGTTGCTTCGGTTGTGTCTGACTCTGTGTGACCCCAGAGACAGCAGCCCACCAGGCTCTTCTGTCCCTGGGATTCTCCAGGCAAGAACACTGGAGTGGGTTGCCATTTCCTTCTCCAGTGCATGAAAGTGAAAAGTGAAAGTGAAGTTACTCAGTCATGTCTGACTCTTCACGACCCCATGGACTGCAGCCCACCAGGCTCCTCCGTCCATGGGATTTTCCAGGCAAGAGTACTGGAGTGGGGTGCCATTGCCTTCTCCGGATTTATGATGTATCTACTTCCCTATTCCATATGAGTTTTTCTGTTTGTATACTCAATCCTCTTCTGACACTATATCTTCCACAGTTTTTTATAACCTGATAAACACTTTTGTGTTACCACTTAGCTCTGTCAAACTCTTAACCTTTTGGCTTACATATTTATGAATTTTAAAAAGAAGTACACATTACAGATATGGTTAAAGGGCCTTTTACTTGTTCCTCTCCTGCTCCAAAACTGTCTGCCGACCTGAGTTTACATTCATCATTTCAGCTAGCATTTCAGAATTTTGCAGATTGGTCTTTTGAGGGACTTGGAAGTATTTTGAGGAAGAAAGACTCATGGTCAAATTCTCACCTACAGATGTGTCATATACATTGAAAGCCTTGTAAGGCCCTCAGACATGGAAAGAAACTTGTCAATCTTTACAGTTCAGCATTGCCCAGCTATTTGACCAGAGAAATCCTTCACCCATGATTCTGTGCACTGTTGTTGCTTGGAAGATGCTTTGTGTAAGCACTGCCTAGAGATGTACTCTTTCCAAAATGTATTTTACATTTAATTTTATAGTTTTTTTTTAACTAATGTACCTTTCTGGATTTAAATGACAAAGATAGTAATTACTCCCAATTGATGTTCAGTGTTGGATCAAGTTTAAAATCATTCTACAAAAAAGGAAGGTAAAAGTGCAAATAAATTGCATATTCATTGACCAATGTACAAGCAACTTTATGTTCCTTAATTTTTTAAATTCTTAATTCTGCTGATCTGCTGAAATGTCTGGCTATGGACCATGACTACATATTCCCTTTGCCCTAAACTGATCTGTTATATTTTCTGTTCTTGTGGCTGAAAGTAGCTTGAGTTTGTTGTTAATGTTTGACACACTTTCTTGAATGCAGTTCTTCAACTGTTAATATTGTGCAAAGTGGTACTTGAATTTTGTTTGCCTTTATTCCTTCCTGTATTAGAAAATCTTGGTGTTTTGTAAGCTATGTATGAAAGAAAACTTTCTTAAGATTTGTTCACATAATGATCTGATGCAGGAAAAATAAAATGGGGAAATGGGACACTATTTCTGACCTTCAAATAAAATTCTGTATCTGGCTTTTCAGACTGTTCACCAAGTCTTGGGAAATATGCACTGTCTTAAGGCAGGGCTGTTCACCCATGTGGGCTAATAGGTCCCTTAGGGTCTGGTGAGACTGCGAAGAAGAGATGAGGTTCTTGAAAAATGCACAAGGGCACTAAGTTCACATACAGTTTCACAGAGGCCAGGGAACCTCCTGTAAGGGAAGATCCAAAAACAGACCTTGCTCCTTTGTCAGCTTCTAGCCTTCACTGCACTGTACTTTATGATTCTGGGTTAGGAAATTATTAATAAACAGGAAGGCTCCAGTTTCTACAAAAATAAGCCTAGAGCTGTTCACCAAATAGCTCTAGGACATCTATCCTGTTATTCCTAAAATTTTAGGATTTATTAAGGAGTGTCTGCATTATATTTCTAGGATAGCCTTTAAAAACAATAACATCTAAACATTTTATCATTAGGAAAAAATTTTTTTTCCTGCATTCTGCACCTTATTTCAAGATAGTTATGTAACACTTATTTTAAAAGGTTTTTGTTTTGTGGACAGCTATCTCTAAAAAACCTGTATTAATTTTTGCTGGCTTAATTTCCATCTATATTCAGAAAACTTTTTTAAGCATTAACTTTTGAAAGCTTTTGTGCCTGGACTTCGTGGTTCCACAGATATATCCCCAGAATTCAGTTCTGTTTCGTTTGCTGATCACCTACTTTAGAGATTGAGCACCTGTAATAAGAGCCCAATAAGTACTGTTGAGCACCTTTATTTTGAATTAGTGAACAAGTGAAAGATAGATGAATGTGTGAAAGAATAATCAGGTGGAATAAGTAAAATTATTGTTAATCTCCCCATTCAGTATAAATGCTAATGCACAATTAATGGTTTCTTTCTGCAAACAAGTATTATGAAGTAATAAGCTAAACAATTCTGGATGTCAGACACTGGTTAACCCACAAAGCAGATGCCACCTGTCTCCCAAAGATGCTAATTCTGTCACTATTCATTTAGCGAGGATCCTGAAGGAATGTTTAGCTACCAAAGAAATGATGCAGAACTCACTGCCCCCAAAACTTAAGTTTTGAGAGTAACCCAGTATGATGAGATTAAGTTGGAATTTCTTTGGGTGGAGTTGAGTCATGGTTGCCATGTTTAACAGGACCTTGCTCTTCAAGGTCAATGTGATTATTTCTCAGGTAAAAGTAATTCTTATTTTTGTGTTTAGGTTTCACCCCTAAATTCTTTCCATATTTTCAAGATGGAAAGCTATTGAGAAGTTTTCCTTCTGCACCCTTCTCATTTACATTTGTGCAAGCAAATTTGATAAAGGAAAGAAACTCTTTGCCCCTTTATATGGATGTTGAAAGAATCTCTTTGCCCCTATATATGAATGTTTTATATTTAGTGAAGTGAAGGGAAGATTGGACATGGGAAGGAGGCAGTCCTAGCTACCAGTGGTCAATGGACTAACCTCAATAGGCCTCAGCTTTCTCTTGTAAAACTTTTACAAGACTATAACTTTGCAGGTCTTCACTACCTCAAGTATTGATTGAAGATAATTTTTTGTTGTTGCTGTTCATTTTGTAACTGAGATAGTAAATAAAAATAATGTGATTATGGAGATTTAAGAAGAAAGTTGTTTTTTTTTTTTAAATGACTGTCTAAATCAGTGTTGTCCAATAGGACTTCTTGTGGTGATGGAAATATTCTGTATTTATGCTTCCAATATGCTAGTCATTAGTCACATGGGGCTGTTGAGCACTTGAAATATTGGTAGTGTGACTGAGGGACCTATTAAAACATTTAAATAGGCACATGTGGCTAATAGCTACTATGTTGAACAGTGCAGGTTAAATTCTTAAGTATTTATAAACATTCAAAGGGAGTCTCACATGTAGATTTATCATGACAGTCTTATTTTCCATTTGATGAGTTGCAACTGGAATATATTAGAATTTGGCAGTTGTACCTCCAAGTATCAATATTGAAATCTTTCTTCAAGCACAGCCTCCATTTCTAGTTGCTGTCAAATACAGCCACGCTGGGCTTCCTTGGTGTCTCAGAGAGGAAAGAATCTGCCTATAATGTGGGAGACCTGAGTTCAATCCCTGGGTCAGGAAGATCCCCTGGAGGAGGGAATGGCTACCCACTCCAGTATTCTTGCCTGGAGAGTTCCCGAACCGAGAAGCCTGGTAGGCTTCTCTGTCTGTGTGTGGTCTTTGTGGTCGCAAAAAGCTGGATACGGCTGAGCAGCTAACCCTACTACTGCTACTATAACTGAGATACTTGTTACCTTTCTCAGGGATCCTAGAGCATCACTGGCTTCTTAAAGCTCTGCCATCCCAATGATGATTGTATGTGTTTGCTACTGTCTACCTGTAGACTCCTGTCAGTCCCCTACAGGTCTACACATTGTTCCTTTATAGTATCTGGAGCAGGTTTGGTGTTGTTGAGAGTTTTATCTTTGTATTTTTTATAAGCTTGACGTGACGTGATGTGAAGTCGCTCAGTCGTGTCTGACTCTTTGCGACCCCATGGACTGTAGCCTACCATTCTGTAGGGATTACAGAATTAAAGGCTGTAAGCATATAACATATAACTGTAGCTACCTACTGTAGCTTCTTAAACCCATACCGTTTCTTCTCCCTAAACTGTTCATGGGATTTTCCAGGCAATAGTACTGGAGTGGCTTGCCATTTCCTTCTCCATTTATAAGCTTAACCTGAACCATTTAAATGTCGCTCTAAAGAATACTTGGTCTTTCATTGTCAAAAAGTTTTTAGTCCTAAAATCTTGAGCCATTAGCAAGATGTTTTTACTACTAAAATATCTAGGTCACTAGGCCAATAAAAGTTGTCGTGAATGTATTAATTGCTTTAGCATTAAAAATACTGCATTCTTGAAATTTCCATGTTTGCGGAAAAGCACTTTGAATGAATAACAAAGCACTTTGAATGATTCTATCTTGAAATTCTGTATCTTTGAAATGATAAAAATTATTGTAAAGACGTTCTGTAGGAATAATGGTTGAAGTTGATAAGCCATGTGTTTGGGACTTATCATTTTTCCATGAGATAATAATTTATATAAGGTTAAGTTTTTATATATGGCATGCCAGGTCACAAAACCTTTAATGTCTTTGAACTTAATTCAGTCATACCAAGTCCAAAAGCTTTCAATGAAAACTTGCATTCCCACCGAGGCTCTGAAGTGTATCTCCCTGGGACCCTAGGCACTGGTTAGTTTTGTACTGGCAAACACAGGTGCTAACTGGCGTCATTCAGTCCCTTGAGTTTTGACTAGAAGGAAACCAGAGGCAGTTGCCATTATATAGAGTAATAAAAGCACATGTTGGAAATTTCAATCAGTGTAGAAGAGTAAATTGCTTCTTAAACCCATACCGTTTCTTCTCCCTAAACTGTTAACAGCTTATGTTTTCTTCTTTACAAATGGAGCTAAATTACACCTTGCTTTTCTGCTTAAGATTTTAGAAATCAGTTTTATTGAGATATAAATTACGTATGGTAACATTTTGGAGAAGGCGATGGCACCCCACTGCAGTACTCCTGCCTGGAAAATCCCACGGACAGAGGAGCCTGGTGGGCTGTGGTCCATGGGGTCGCGAAGGGTCGGACACGACTGAGCGACTTCCCTTTCACTTTTCACTTCCATGCGTTGGAGAAGGAAATGGCAACCCACTCCAGTGTTCTTGCCTGGGGAATCCCAGGGATGGGGGAGCTTGGTGGGCTGCCGTCTATGGGGTCACACAGAGTCGGACACGACTGAAGCGACTTAGCAGCAGCATGGTAACATTTACCCTGTTTAGGTGTACAGTTCTATGAATTTTAACAAATATATGCATGATAATCAAGATATATAACATTTTTGTCCCTCAAAAAAGTTCCTTTCCATTGCTTCATTTTTGTAACCACCACCATAATTAAGATATAAAGTCTATCACTCCAAAACATTTCCTCTTTCAGTTCCAATCTCAATTTTAATAGCTGTATTGTATTCAATTATATTGATGTACCTAAATTTTTCTAAATAGCCCCTTATTGATATAGATTGTTTCCAGTTTTAGAATTCACATAAGGTCCAATAAATACCTTTAAATATAAATCTTAGTGTGCTTTTTACAGCTGCAAACATATGGTAGATTCTGACCAGAGGGATTACAGAATTAAAGGCTGTAAGCATATAACATTTTGATCGGGCCAAAAGCTCCTGGAAAGTTGTGCTAATTTCCTTTTCAACCAGTTGTGTATAAAGTGTCTATAACTCAATAACAGAATCTGCCTGCCAGTGCAGGAGACATGGGTTCGACCCCTGGGTGAGGAAGATCCCTTGGAGAAGGAGATGGCAGCTCACTCCAGTATTCTTCCCTGGCAAGTGCCATGGACAGAGGAGCCTGGAGAGCTAGTCCATGGGATTGCAAAAGAATCGAAAACAAGCTTCGTGACTGAGCAACTGTCTTAACACTGCGTCACCAAAATTAATTTTTGCCAATTGGGTGGATAAGATATTACCTAGCAAAGTAGCTTGCATTTTTTTCTCATTTTAAGAGCACATCAGAAAGTTCATACACACAGTATCTACCCATGTTATTTACGACTAAAACCACAATATTTTAGGAAACGTGGATAGAAAAATCTTACCTTTATTCTCACAGTTTCTATAATTTTCCTTTCCTGCTTATCTGTACATTTTTATAATAATTGTTTATGTGCATTTTTATAATCATCCTTACAGCATATGCATAGTTTGTGCATGTACTGTTTGCTTTTTAAAAGCCCACTTTATTTCATGTGCATTTTTCTTTGTTCCCAGAAGCTTCATTGCAGTAGTTGTATGTTTCTTCTGTTTTGGGACTGTAGCACAGTTGATTCAGTCATTCCACTTCTAAACTGTTTTATACGTTTTTACTATTATGAACAAGGCTTCGAATATCATGTTTTGAAAACAAGTTTTAAAAAATCTTTAACATTATTTTCTTAAGATAAATTTCTACTTGTTTGATTCTTCTGGATCTAAATGTGTCATATTGACAGGAGAGGGAAGAATTTCATCATTTGAAGTAGTTTTTTTCTCTTCGTGGGGAATTCAGTAACTTGTTTTCCTGGGGAAGGAATCAGTTACATATTAGTTTCCTTCTATGCCAGCTCAATCTATTTATTTTCTTCTTTTTCATGAAAAATTATGAAAATGATTTATGCTACTTGTAGAGATTTCAGAAAGGTAGTCAATCCATTAAGTAAATTAAATTTTTAACTGTATTTTTTTCTCTGAAGATCATTTGTTTTCAGCATTTTAAAGTTACCAAATGATTCACAGTGAGCTGTCCTTGCCCTTGCTCTCTCTGTGCCCAGCTCTCACTCTTGTGGCCGTCAACATTGCCACATTCTTGCGTGTCCTTTCAGACACATCGTGCATTTGTGAGCGGACGCATGTGTCCTCTGTGTGTGTGTGTGCGTCTCTCTCTGTTTAAGCCGCAAAGGTTAGCAAGCTACACATACTTTTTGTAAATTCTTAGATTATTTGTATTTATTTTTTTAATTAGATAATATATGTAAGTTTTTCAAAGATAAAATAATGTAAAGATTTGCGTAGTCCCACTTGTATTCCAGTACCCCGTCTGAAATGTACCATCCTTTGGTGAGTCTTTGTGCATAGAAAAGCAAATATTCAGTAGGAAGGTACATATTTTTGTTTTCCTCTGTAACTCTCAAACTGACCTTTCACATGTTATAAGGCAGTATGGAATAGATGACAAGAGCAGTGGCGTGGGGGCCAGCTTGCTGCATTCATGTATCTACTCTGCCACATATCAAGTGTATAATTCTGGGCAAGTTAGTTAGCCTATCTGTGCTTTGTAATCAGATGTAAAATTATGACTCCGTATACATACTCTGCTTAGAGTAGTACACATGAGTATATGTGTTTGCTAGTGGTATTATTTTTATTATTAGGGACAGTGGCCAATAAAATAATATTCAAGGATCAGTCCAGATCAGTGTAACTTCGGGGGAGCCTGGTGGGCTGCCGTCTATGGGGTCGCACAGAGTCGGACACGACTGAAGTGACTTAGTAGCAGCAGCAGTGGTATATGTGAATATGGTGGCTCAGTCAGTAAAGTGTCTGCCTACAATGCAGGAGACCCAGGTTCAATCCCTGGGTTGGGAAGATCTCCTGGAGAAGGAAATGGTAACCCAATCCAGTATTGTTTCCTGGAAAATCCCATGGACCGGGAAGCCTGGTAGGCTACAGGCCATGGGGTCGCAGAGAGTCGGACATGACTGAGCGACTGAGCGACTGAGCGACTTCACTTTCACTTTCTTTTCAAGTTCATTTAACAAAAAGGGATAATGGGATTTCTCACTTGTTTCAATTCTATTTCAATATTTTAGAAAACTTCCAAAAACAAAAGTAAAGCAACTAAAACATACTTTGTTGTTCCTTTCTTATGGGTTGATAGGGGTTTTTTTGGAGGGAGGGGGGTTGTTTTTGCATGTATGTTTTTAAATAGATATACTTTCTGTACTAAAAGTATCTCAGAGAAAGTGAGGTAGAGGTGACTGCTGAGAATATGAACTTTTTTTGCATAGTGTATCACATTTTAAAAAATACTTTCTCGTGTGCTTTCTCCTCAAATTTGGTAAAAATATATATTTATATATATAATATATATTTTTAGGTGATAGTGACCCATAAAGTTTTAAAATTCTCTGGCCATATCTTTTAAGGATAAAATTATTAATGACATTTAAAGTTCTTAAGGCAAACAAGGGGCTGGGAGCTTGATTTATATTTCTATCCAATTTTTCCATCCTCAGTTCTTAATTAAAAAAAGAAGGGAACAACAAAACCTCTTCCCCCTTTCCCTTTGTTGGTTACAAAATAATATATATTTATTGTAGGAAATATAAAAGCAGAAGGCAGAGAAATAATTACCTTGAAATTACTATTCAGTTTAATATTGTAACAGCTTGGTATCTAGGCTTCTTGCCTTTTTTCTGTATGTAGCTGTGCACACACAGTACATCATATTATTAATTTGTTTGCCTTCTACAGTGTTGGCATCAGGAATGCTACATACAGTTTTTTAAAAAAATAAACTTAGTATCATGATCATTTTAATCATGCTGTTATCAATAAAATCATTTATAATAGGTGTATCGTATTCCATTGAGCACATATGCCATACTGAAATTTAATTTGTAGTATATTTCCTACTCAAGAGCATTTAAAAATAAACTGCTGCTGCTGCTAAGTCACTTCAGTCGTGTCCGACTCTGTGCAACCCCATAGACGGCAGCCCAC
>SJYX01001224.1:0-15736 GCA_006410675.1 Oreotragus oreotragus | reverse complement strand
CTTAAGAGTCTTCTCCAACACCACAGTTCAAAAGCCTATGGATAAAAAGGTCTAAATCCATTCCTGAGACAGAGTGCAGTGAGAAGGATCAGGTGGCTGGGCTCAGATTGTAGACAAGAGCCACGGAAAGGCCCACACCCTGGACAGAAGGCTTTATCTGTGTCAACTCCTGATGGGCAACGTATGCATGGCAGAGGTCCCCTTGAAATGAAGTAGGGGGCTTCAGAAGGTGGCTGCGGTTTCCTGGCTCTTTATAAAGAAATAGAGCACATTTCTGCAGCCTATTTACTGCAGGAAAATGGGATTGAAAAGAGTCTGCCCTCTGAACTTGGTGATGTGCTTCACCTCTTTGAAGACTTTGGCCAAACTGTTAAGTCTGTGTGTCCTGCTTGCCCGCTTGATAGAGTTACTGTGGAAAGGAGGAGGAAGAGGAGCACTCAGCACGTTGCAGGCAGCAAAAGGCACGTTTTCTGCACTGTTGTTATGAAATGTTTTCTCACGGCCCAGCATCTCCCGCAGATCAGAGACACAGGGAACAGCATTCCTGGAAGAGGGAACAGAACAGGCAAAGGCACAAAGTGGACGCCATGCTGTCTGCCTCCATGGGCAAAGCCCTGCCTGGGGCACAGGCACTCCGCTGGGCTCGGCAGCTGCATCTGTGAGCCATGATGGCTGGTGCTCCCCTCGAGTGCTTGTTAAACACGCCAGTGAATAACCTGAGTACCTACTGTGAGTCAGGTCCTGGAGGAACAGAACAGAATTAGACCCAGTGCCTGCTGGCCTCATGACTCTAGCCAGCCTCCTGAAAAGCACTGTTCAAGGCGCTCAACTGAAAATGGCAAGCATGGGATTTTCTGCACCCTCCCCACCCCCCACTTCCACCCCTTGCTGCTTGACAAAAGGTTCATTTGGGTCCCACTGGTTGTTGATACCTTGGGGAAGCCTGGCCGGCCTGCTGAAGAAGCCTGCCAGCTTCCCCTGCTCCATCCCCTTCAGTTTCCTTCTTCCTCCGCATCGCTGGTGGCCGCTGGCTCAGTTCCCATGCAATGATGTGGGCGCCAGCCATGCCCTCATGAGCAGTTCCACATCTGGGAATTTAATCCTACAGAATCTTACCCACAAGTGGAAAGGTAAATGCGTGACGACGTTCATAGGAGCAATACCTGTATGGGGGGAGGTGGGTGAGAAAGCAACCTAAGTGTCCATCACTAGGGGATTGGCCATGCCCGTTCCATAGGCGTCTGTGCAGCCACTGAGAGAGTGAAGTCTTCCTGTGTGTGCTGATTAGACAGACCATGACGCATCGTTACATCAAAAAGTCACGAGCGTGTTCCCATCTCTGTAATTAAAAATACAGGTAAACACTACAGCATCTACTTACTAGGGCCATCATGAGCCATAAGTGGGTTAATAGGTGCAAAGTGCTTAGAACAGTGTCTGATCCACACAGCAGGCACTCAAGTGTTAGATCCTGGAGGAGGGCATGGCAACCCACTGCAGTGTTCTTGCCGTAGAGAATCCCATGGACGGAGGAGCCTGGCGGGCCACAGTCCATGGGGTTGCAAAAGGGTCAGACACAACTGAGTGACTAAGCCAAGCGTTAGATACTGTTTTTACCTCTGCTCTTGTTTCATACTCTATCTTACTGTAGCCTAAGTTTCATAGTTATAATTTTAAAAGCACAGAAAATGGTTACAATTAACCTTCCCACTACTGGGCTTCTCATAGAAGGATAGAAGATGACATTTCTCCTAGGGTCACACAGCCCTTGGCAGATCCATGTGCCTGGGGTCACAAACTTGTCTTGATTTTCCCAGAACTGTCTGCTTTTTAAAATGAAAAATTCTGTGTCCTGGGCACCCCCTCAGTTCTGGGCACCCCAGGACAGATGACCACTCTCCATATGCCTTTGGTGGCCCAGTTGCTTTAGGAAGAATACAGACAAGGCATCATTATTGCTTGTCATATATCAGGAGAAAACGTAAAAATAATACATCCGAATGGAATATTATTTAATCTTATAAAGGATGGAGATTCTGACCCATTCATGGATGAAGCTTGAGGACACTGCTGTGTGAAACAAGTCAGTTACAAAAAGGTAAATACTGTATGATCCCATTTACTGTGGTCTTAGAGTCTGACTGCTCTGAATATTCACAGAGACAGGAAGAAGGATGGTGGCCAGGGGCAGAGGGGGAAGTGGGAGTTGTTGTTTAATGGATTCAGTTTCAGTTCTGCAAGATGGAAAGAGTTCTGGAGATGCATCGTGGCGGTGTTTGCACAGCAGCATGAAAGTTCTTAAGACAACCAAACTGAACAAACTAAAAATGGTTAAGATGGCAAATTTTATGTAGCGTGTGTTTTGCCACAATTTAAAATTTAAAGTAAATTTTAAATATTTTAAATATTAAAAGGTGCATCCACTACCACAAATATGGTTGCATACAGTCGTGCTGAGGTGGTATTTAAATTGAACAGCCATCAGAAATAACTGCACAGATCATACCCTCGTGGGAGAAGTTGGGGAAATAATGTAGTATATTCTGAGCTCAGACTGAAGGCGCCTGAGTCCTCAGCTTGTGCTGTTCCACAGGCCTCCATCCACTGCCCCCAACCACATTTCTGCTCCACAAATGGGCCACCCACTGCAAACAGGAGGGCTAAATCCAGTGCCCTCTGGAGTCTGGGCATGCCTGGCAGCGTCAGTGGTTTGAAATCCTGAATCCTGACATTCACAGTACTCTGCACTGAGCTTGGCCTCAGCACTGTCAGCCTCACCAGCAGCCACGAGTACCTGGTGGCCGGGGCTTAGCGTCTGTTACCAGCAGAGCAGTGCCGGGCACAGCGCAGTGGGAAGGAGGGACCCGGAAGAGGGCAGTTAGCTTGGTGTTGGGCTCCTTCCAATTGAGGCAGGGCAGGCCCACCCTCCTCACCCTGCCACAGGCTGCCAGCAGACAGGCTGGCCTGGGACTGGGCTGGGTGCCTGTGGACCTGAGAGCTATACCCCTCCCTCCTGTGTGTCTTCACACCCAGAACCATATGCACATCAGACGCAGGGGACAGTGCAGTGACCTCTGGGAGCCAGTTCCTAACTCTGCCACCAGCTGGGAGACTGTAGACAGGTTCCCTCCTGTAGGGCATTTCCCAAACCATGCTCTGCAGAACATTCATGGGTATGACGCTCAGAAAGCCTTCCAGGTTCAATTCAGGTTGGATCTTTTACTGCTATCCCCCGTTCAAAATGTCTTAAGCTTCTGATGTTCACGATGGCAGTAATAATACTATTAAACAGCAGTTAACCTTTATCAAAAGGCTTATATGGGCTGAATGCTACTGCATGCATCTTACATGCTTTATTTTATTTAATACTCCCAACACCTGAGGCTTATGGAGATGAAAGTAACTTGCCTGAAGTCTGGGCTCTCAAGAAGAGACCATGGGGAGAAGATGAAGGAAAGAGGAAGAGAATTAACTACCAATATTCATGCTCGGCTTAAAGCAGCGCTTCCTAAACTTTAAAGGGCACACACATCACCTGGGAGTCTTGTTAAGAGGCACGTTTTAACTCAATAGGTCTTGGGTGGAGCTGAGGTAGGGCATGTCTAACAGCAGTGGGCCGATGCTGCTGGTCCCAAGACCAGGCTCTGAATAAGGAGGCTTTGGAACACTTGAGTTTTCTCTTGTGCCTGAGATGGGATTCATTCCCTCATCCATGCACTAATTCATTCATTCATCCATCCATTCATTTGTAGATGCCATCTAGTAGCAAAGAACTGGAACTTTGCATTTGAAACCAGGTTCTAATCCCAGTTCTGCATTGTTCAGTAAATGGGCATTTTCTTTGAGTCTCAATTGCCCGTCTATAAATGGGAATGAAACACATTTTAGAGACTCTTTTGTGACCATTAAACGTAATGAAAGTGAAAGAAAAGTGAAAGTGAAAGAAAATTTATTAAACATAATGAATTGTAGCAAAAGTCCGCCTTGGAGGCCCAGGTCATGGTGGAGATTCCATAAATGGTGGTGCTTCAGGAGCTTATTTTACTATTCATGTGTTTATTTATTCCTTTCAAGCTAGGTTTCTAGATGGTTCCAGTAGATTTGTTTACATTAAAACAAATGTATTTATTAAAATAAATTATTTGTCATATATATTTACTTTCATATTTCCATAAAGATGTCCCAGTAGCTCCAAAAGCTATAGTGATGGGCCCCAGGGTCCCCACCATGAATGCGAGACGGGTCTGCCGAAAGGTGGAAAGAAACTGGGGAGGAGACAGCCACACGCTGATGAGCTGCACAGACCACTTGGCAAATGACTCCACCAGAAGGAGGAGTAAGAAATGCTTGTGAAGGGGAGAGAGCCAGAGACTGGGTAAAATGACAGCCAATCCCAAGCTGTTAATTATCCAGAGGGAAACAAATAGTATGTAGGCAATTATCAACAGGCGTTTGAAAGCCACAGTAGGGAAAGCCGGTCCCCAGCCTGGTCCCTGCAGAAGGGCTCAGGCCACGGGTTTTATTTAGCATGCAGGGCAGGCTCTTCACCCAAGGAGGGGCCGGTGGCCGGGTAACCTTCGTGTCCAGCCAAGCCAGGACCCAGCGCTGTGCTTTGAAAATCGGCTTTACCCACAAGCTGTGGACCTGGAATCCGCAGCCCCCTCCCCATCCGCCCTCCCTCCCCGAAGATGTCATCTTTTGAGACGATTTCATGTGGAAGCATCGCTAAGTAAATTCACTAAATGCCTATTCATCCCTGTCAGATGGGGATGCGGTGAAGCGGTAAATGTGAAAATGGCCCCAGCTCGGGGGCCCTGAAAGGCGCTTTCTGGGGCTGCCAAATGGAGCCGCAGCCGCTGATCCTGGGAGGCCTGAGGCTTCGCAGGAGGGGGCGTAGGATCCCCAGCCCGGCCCCTCCAATCCTCCCACCAAGGCCTCTGAGAGGCCCCTGTTTATTATTCCTGCTGCCAGGGACCCATTCGGAGGTTAACTTGTCCCTGTATTCATCGGGAGGACAATAATGAACTGTCGCGGAGAGTGGCGAGAGGATTGGTAAATAGGCACCGCTAAGCCACGGAGCTGTAACGGGCCTCTGTGATTTGGAAGGAGAGGTTGGTTAATTTCCTTTCCAGGCTGGTTTAGTTTCCACCTCTCCAGGACCTTCAAGAAGCCCTCTGCTCACTGCTCTCCATCACTGGGCGTGAGGCACGCCTGGGCTTCACCCTGCCCGCCTGCGGAGATGCTCCACGTGGGCACGGACACGTGGGCTTGGCCTTTTGTCTGCGTCCCCAGGCTTCACCCCTGTGCGTATCCGCAGGGCTAAGCTGTCTGCGTTTGCGCCCGTATGGATTTACCTTGTTGCAGACACGCGGGGTTTTTCTGGCGCCCGCCAGCCACTAGGACGGCCGGTTTTGAAGTGGTTGATGTCCACACCAGGACCGGCTGTCGGCAGTGCTGGCTTCTGCTGCAGCCTCTCTTTAACTGCTCTGTCCCCCCTCTGCTGGAATTATGAGTTGGTCAGCAAGAGTTGGCCAAACAGAGAGCAGGGGCTTGGCGTGGCACGACTTCGGGTGATGCAGGGAAATGAGAGAGGGAGGGATGGCTGGGGGCAGCCCGCACAGGCTGGTGAGAGGCCAGGAGCAGAGCACCTGGCATTTATTGTGCAGCTACTGTATGCCCTTCATGCACCCAGTTATCCATCAGCATGTGTATCTGCTTTGTGCAGGGCAGCCAGGTGAAGGATGTCACTCAGAGGTTGAATGACTTACCATAGGACACACAGCAGGGTCAGGAGTGGAGCTGAGATCTATCTCCAGCCCTTTCTGCTTCCAGAGAGCAGGCATCGCTTTCTGGGGCACCTACCTGCCTCCTACCCTCCACAAAGTTCTAGGCTCCTTTCTCTTCCTAGAGATGCACCTTCAGCTGTTCTCCCAATTTGAAACGATGGTTAACCCTTTCCTTCTAAGTAAACCACCCCCAGCAGAGAAGCCAATGATAAAGGAGCTGTCACTTCAGCACCATTTACCTGTTTGGGTTTATTCAGCATAAGAGGCGACTGCGTTTCTGGCAGATGGAGACCCGTGTGACTGCCTTTTAAAATACTGTCACAGCTGTATGCACAAGCTGATTAGCTGTGACTACACTGCTAGTGCTGAGATTGATGGCGATAAATTTGGGATAACAATGCTGGGAACGATGTCACCTGTTTGTATTGCAGTTCATATTTCTTAAAGCTCTCTCAATCAGTAGCCCAAGGGTTAGGGAGGATTTAGCATTCATTCATTCATTGATGCATTCGTTTCTCAAAGTGCATTTGAAGGCATCACTTTAAACTCATCTCACCTTTAGTCATCCACTCATCCAGCAAGCATTGCTGTACTTCCTACTATGATTACTGTACCTCCTACTATGTGCCAGTGATGAGCGAGTTTGATTAGGTTCTGTCCTCATGGAGCTTACACTCTAATGTAAGCAAATTTAGCCCTTTCAGATTGATGATACACTCTATGTAAATAGAGTGATATGTTAAGTGAAGGGGAGTGGGTGCTGCTTTAGGTTGGGGGGCTAAAAACAGCCTTTCTGATGAGGTGACATTTGAAAAGAAATCTGGATGACAAGAGCAGACAGAAAAATATGGGGCAGAATTTCCCAGGCAAAGTTCAGTTCAATCGCTTAGTCGTGTCCGACTCTGTGCAACCCCATGGACTGCAGCATGCCAGGCCTCCGTGTTCATCGCCAACTCCCGGACTTTACTCAAGCGCATGTCCATTGAGTCAGTGGTGCCATCCAACCATCTCATCCTCTGTCATTCCCTTCTCCTCCCACCTTCAATCTTTCCCAGCATCAGAGTCTTTCCAATGAGTCAGCTCTTCGCATCAGGTGGCCAAAATGTTGAAGTTTCAGCTTCAGCATCAATCCTTCCAATGAATATTCAGGGTTGATTTCCTTTAGGATGGACTGGTTGGATCTCCTTACAGTCCAAGGGACTCTCAAGAGTCTTCTCCAACAGCACAGTTCAAAAGCATCAGTTCTTCAGTGCTCAGCTTTCTTTATAGCCCAGCTGTCACATCCATACATAACTACTGGAAAAACCATAGCCAGGCACAGTGAGTAGAAACGTCCTGAGGTTACTTTGTACCTGCCACCGAGGTATTCACTGATGTCTTACTGTTTGCCAGTCCCAGTGTTGGGTCCTGGGGATTCCAAAACAAGTAAGACACTATGCTAATTCTCAAGGAGTTCACAGAATATGGGAGTGTGTAGGAGACAAACATACAAACAGTCCATTTTAGCATACTTTGGTAAACTCGGTGATGGAGGTACATGAAAGAAGATGCCTCATGCACCTGTGAGGTATAAAAGAAGGAGGGGATGTGGTTGCTGTGACAAAGAAGGGAGCCAGTCACAAGTGTCCATGGTCTCTGGAGGGCTCTGACTTTCCTCTTGATTTGCTTCCACAGGACAAATGATCAGCTGGTGGCATTTCTCTCCCGATACCGAGACATGAATTTCTTGAAGTCGCATGGCCGGGACAACGCAAGGTAGTAGATCTTCCCTCTACCCTTGTGCAAAAGATAAATGAAATCTGAGTCTTCATTTGGGAGCTTCCTTCTAGGCTGGTTTGATGCAACCAGAAATAAGTTGAGGACGGGAGAGAGGCATGACACGCTGGGCCTTGGCCCTTCCTGTGCAGAATCTCAAGTGGTCTCTCCCGCCAGTCAGAAACAGAGCAAACAGCGAGACGTGTCTCATCATGTCATATAAGCATTTTCATGAGCCCGTGTTCTCATTATGGCAGTCCTCGGAGGAAAGCAGGGTAATCATTTTATACTCATTTTATTGGGAAGAAGACTGAGGCCCATAGTTCAAGTTCACGATGTCCCTAGATCATACATTCGGTTTGCCAGTCATTTGGCAAATATTCACATGGGGCCAAGTGTGTGCCAGGCACTCTTCTAGAGGTGAATGAGACAAAATCCTCACTCTCTTGGAATTTACTTTCAAGCAGGAGAGAGTCTCACACCAGAAGGGAGTTGGAATCAAGGAAACCAACTTCCAGCCCTGTGCCTTCACCATTGCCTCACGCTTGCTGTCTAAGTTGTGGGCAGTCATAGTGTAGCCATAGGGATTTGAGGCAGCAGAATCCTTTGTGCCTCTCTCGCTTAAACTGAGCAAAGCCAAACGGCATCACTGCAGTCCCCCCTCATTGTTGTTGTTTTTAGTCGCTCAGGCCTGTCCGACTCTTTGCGACCCCATGGACTGCAGCACGCCAGGCCTCCCCGTCCATCACCAACTCCCAGAGCTTACTCAAACTCATGTCCATCGAGTTGGTGATGCCATCCAACCGTCTCATCCTCTGTCGCCCCCTTCTCCTCCTGCCTCCAATCTTTCCAGCACCAGGGTCTTTTCTAGTGAGTCAGTTCTTCGCATCAGGTGGTGGGAGTATTGGAGGGTTAGCTTCAGCACCAGCCCTTTCAATGAACATTCAGGGTTGATTTCCCTTTGCTGTTGCTGCTGCTACTATGTCGCTTCAGTCGTGTCCAACTCTGTGCGACCCCATAGACGGCAGCCCACCAGGCTCCCCCGTCCCTGGGATTCTCCAGGCAAGAACCCTGGAGTGGGTTGCCATTTCCTTCTCCGGTGCATCTCTGTGGCCAGAGGTCGGCTAGAAGGGCCACAGGCTTGAGCGCCCTCTGTAGGAGAGATCACAGGATCCGCTTCACCAGCTAGAGAGAAAAAACCGTTAACAAACCCACTCAGGATCACTCTGCCAGCTTTTTTAAAAGGCTTATTTATTTTTAATTGGAGGATAATTGCATTACAATGTGATGTTGGTTTCTGACATACATCGACGGGAATCAACCATAGGGCTCTGCCATCTTAGAGCCTTTTTCTAGCGTTAAACTCAGAACTTAATCTGACAGTTTACAGGATAATTTTAGCATGTTAATGTGTTCTGTTTGGCCTTGGTGCTGGTTTTGTTCTGTTTAATTCAGGTGCATCATTTGAAAATTAATAGCCCCATTAAAAAAATAGCAATATTTCCAGCTCATCTGAAAAGATCTGTTTAAGTGTCCACTTACTCTGTGCCTGAATTTTCTCATGAAGGTTGTGTTTTTGTCTTAGACAAAGCCTGTGTCCTGCAGGACCCTGCAGTCCTTGCTGCCCTCTCCCCTACCTGGCCCCACTGGCCCTTCAGTTTGCTGGTCTCTGCTGTCGATGTTCTCCACCTCTGCTGCTGGAGGAGTCATTTTGGCTGGCTCTGTGATCCACTTTGCCCAGATATTCACAGCAGGGAGAGACAGAGGCAAGCAGTGAGCTCCATTTCCCGAGTTTTCAAGAAGTAATCCCAAAATCCTTGGGTTGCATCACTTTCCTTAATTTTGATTTTGACTTCATCCAACTGTCTGTTGGATCCGTCTTGTCCAACTGACAGTCTGCATTCTTTACATTTAATAGCAACCCCCAGACTTGAAGATGCTCTGTAAATTAGCACAGATTAGTGTAGCATGTTTTGGTCACTAAGCTGGACAAACCTGGGCGGATAAAGAAGATATACACTGTAATACAGTATAGCCACATAGTGTATTGTGTTCCTGCTAAGTGCCTATCACTCCGCTGGCCCCTTTTCACACAGGATCCAACTTTATTTTTATAGTCACTCAGATTCCATGGAGGTGGTAAGTTACCAGAACTAGCCCAGATTTTGGTTCCCCACCCTTAGACAGAGAATGAAGACCCTTATTCCCTTCCAGATAACTTATCATACATGGTTTGTGCAAAGTTACATCATGAGAAAAAAAAATCCACTGTAAGTTGATAAACTTGTGTCTAAATTACATCCACCCTAGTATTGTTGTTTTAGCCTACTCAGTATTTATTCTGTCTATTATTTCCAGGCACTGTACTAAGAACTGAGTATGGCACAGAGGTTAAGACTGAATTTTGGGAGTCACACCTCCTGGGTTGAAGTCCCAATCTACCATGTCCTGGCTGTGTTGCATTGGACTGGTGACCTAACCTCTCTGAGCCTATTCCCTTATCTGTACGATGGAAATATTAATGGGCTTATACTCAATGAGATCATTGGAAGGATTGAATGAGATGCTGTGTATAAAGCATTTGGCCCATCATATATGCCCTATGATGGTGATGGTGTTGGGGATGATGGTGATGGTGTCATTGATGATAAACATCAGACTGAAATACTGCAGGCAGGAGAAATAAATAGATGATGTACAGGCCAGGGTTGTGCCTTTGGGTTTTGTGAGTATGTCTTGTCCAGTTGACGTGCCTCCGGAGTTGACAGGTGGTACCCAAATGGCACAGCAGGATACAGGACAGGATAAAGACTCAGGCTCAGGAGATATTGCTTGCACCTCCCTCTAAAACCCTAAAACCCTAAAACCCAAGGCTCTCTGGACAGAAGAGCTCACAAGTTTCAACACTCATGCGTGAGTCCTCAGCCATGATTCACTCACTTAGATAAGTTAAGGGTTTAATAGTAAAATGAGCCATCAGCCGCCACTGTCTCCTCTTTGGCAGCTGGGGCCTCCCTGCTGTGGGAACAAGCCTAGTCACACGCATCTTCCTTGTGTCACCCACAGGGGCACCCTGGGCGAGGCTTGGCTCTGGTTCTGCACTGATTGTGTGTTAGGAAAAACTTTTTTTTGGTGGAAAATGACAGAAACTCAGCTTAAACTTGATTAAAGGGTAAAGGAAGTTATTGGATGATTCAACTAAAACATTAGTATCTGACTTTGGACATAGCTGAATCAAGCAGTTCAAATGATATCGTCAAGCCCAGACTCTCTGTTCTTTTAAAAATTATTTCTTATTGGTCTGGGGAAGGTTAAAATAAACACAGCACATCAAGCAGTCAGGTAGTTCACCAGCAGAAACATTTTTTTTAATTGAAGTATAACTGACATATTAGTTTAAGGTATGAAAGTGAATGTGTTTGTTGCTTCGTTGTAGCCAACTCTTTCTGACCCCATGGACTGTAGCCCACCAGGCTCCTCTGTCCATGGAATTCTCCAGGCAAGAATACTGAACTGGGTTGCCATTTCCTCTCCAGGGGAGCTTCCCAACCCAGGGATTGAAACTGGGTCTCCTGCATTGCAGTCAGATTCTTTATTGTCTAACCCATAGCATTCAATATATGTATATATTGTAAAATCACCACCACAATATGTCTAGTTAATATCCATCACCACCCATAGTTACAGTTTTTTCTCATGATAAGAACTTTTAAGATCATAACAACTTTCAAATATGCAATATGGTATTATTAACTGTGGTCACCATGTTATACATTACAGCCCTCGACCATATTTATTCTATAACCGGAAGTTTGTTCCTTTTGATCACCCTTAGAGGATGAGATGGCTGGATGGCATCACTGACTCGATGGACGTGAGTCTGAGTGAACTCCGGGAGTTGGTGGTGGACAGGGAGGCCTGGTGTGCTGCGATTCATGGGGTTGCAAAGAGTCCGACACGACTGTACAACTGAACTGAACTGAACTGAACCCTTTAATTTAACTTCCATCAGTTCTCTTTCCCTTTGTGGTGGTTTAATTTTCTGGCTTCAGATGGTGACCCTTCTCAACATATTAGCCTCGTTTTACTGATGAGGAAACTGAGACTCAGAGAAGTGAAGTGACTTGCTTAAGCTCACACAGCGAGGGCAGGGCTAGGACTCAGGCCTAGAGGAATGTGTCCCCAGAGCCCAGACTCAGAATCCTGCATGATGCAGCCTGTCTGTGTTCGGGTCCTGCTTTCTTCCAATATTCTGGGTGGCTTCGGAGCAGCCACTCTGCTTCTCTGGGCTTCACTGTGTTAGACAAACACAGTGGTTGAATGAGATGATCTCCAAATGCCCTCCCATTCTGACGTTCCATGCTTCAGGACCAGCCCTTGCGAAAGACAACGTGACAGAGGCAGTTTAAAAGGCAGAAAGATGGAGAGAGACAAAAGCAAGCAGTGAGATACAAGAAAGGCCACAGGGTGCCTCAGTTTTTAATTCCACATGGTTTCTAATAGCAGTTTTGACCTTCTGTCCCTAACTCCAGTCTTTAGCAGTCAATTTGGACTTCCAGCTCCCGCTGCTAAGAGATGGCATAAAGGCAAACTAGTATTTTAATAGCTACCCAATTGGTCCTGACTGTTCCTATAATTAAATGAAGGAGAGTGTAGTGTTCACTTTATTTCCTTGTTTTCCTCCAAAAATCAAGTAGCTAGATATATTGAAAGACACGTAGTGCAGTTATCATCTTCCCAGATAATCTCTGCAGGGCTAGCAGAAGCAGGTGCCCTGAATTAGCAGGTCTTGGCAAACATCCCCAGGAACTCCTGGTTTCTGCTCAGAGAGCATCAGAGAAGTTCCCCTAGATCTTGGTAGACTGATCAAGTCTCAGAGTATGGGGCCCCTTACAGGGAGATGGAAAGAAAAAATTATTTCCCTCAGCCAGAATAGAGTTTCTGGGACTTTCTGGCCTTGGTTGGTCTCTGTGCACAAATAATTCAAGGTCTCTAGGGTCCCAGTGCTCAGTCTTGGGGCATAGTGTGGAGTATTGGTAAGAGCATGGGCCCTGGAGTCCAGACACCTGTGTCAATATGCCAGCTCAGCGTGTGATAGCTAGGGCACTCTGACAAATGGCTTCGATTCTCCATGTCTCCATGTCCTCGTCTTTATAATATCCAGACATGGGGGAATTGTCTAGATCACATAAGATCCAGTGATGTGGGGCTTGTGGAGGACTGGGTAGCCTCACAGACCACAGGGAGCATCTAGCCAGGTGCTTTTGAGTGTGTTATCCCATTTCAGAGATGAGTACAACTGAGGCTTGCAAAGTTGCTTTAACTTGCTCCAGGTTCCACACAGCTGGTATTGGAGCCTGGTTTGGTCTGACTGTTATCACCCCATTTTAGTGACTACATCTGAGAGGACCTGTTACTTTGAGTTCTTAGGGTATGCAGCTGAAAGGGCAAAATTCTACTGATTTTAAGCAGAATTATTTTTTAAATGAACAAGGGAGGAAAATCAGCCCATCCCCTACTTTCTAGAGTCAGCCTCTCCTAAATTGTGTTCATGATCCACCAGTGATATGTGAGATTATTTGGGGGAGTTCATGAAGGAGTATCATGGGAGAATTTGTATTGAGTTTATGTGCATCAACAAAAATAGATATAATTAATCCAGTACTTCACAGATATTATGCTTAGAATAAGATTAAGTTGAAAAAAAAAAAAGAACACCTGAAGCTATCTAAAGTTGGTTTAGAAAAAAAAATATTGAGGGCAGTCCCAATCAGACTTTGTAAAGCCTATAGCATAGCTGTTAAGAATCCAGGTTCTGGAGCCAGACTGCCAGGGTTCACATGCTAAGCACTCATCAGGTGTGTGGCCCTGGGCAAGTTAAATCAATCACTTGTGCTTCAGATTCCTTATCTGCAAAATGGGAAGAATGATAATAAAGCCACCCTCCTAGAACTGCTGCAAGAATTAAATGAAGGGATATGTGGATAAGCTCTTGGAATAGTTAGTTATGCATGTGACGTTGATGACGGTGGTGATGATAGTGGTGGCTATGGGGACAGTGCTGAAAAAAACCTTGAAGATGGTGTGTGTCCACATGATCAACTTTTAGAAACACTTTTTACAGTTCTTAGAGAAAGAACTAGCATTTCAAATGTAAGAAGCCTAGACCAGAAGGAAGCTAGGAGGGGTCCCAGCTCTCAGGTCACAAGTGGCATAAACAAGCTTCTTCCTGTTCCCAGGCCTGGGATCCACCTGCTAGAAGTGGGGGTCCCCTGCTGGCATCAGAATGGCAGCTCAGCGGATTCGCCAGCTCTTCTCTCTGACATTGAACTAATCTTCAGGCCCAAAGCTCCCTTGATGTATAAACAGGCAACTGTTTAACCAAAAATTGGCAAATCCATCGAGAGCCTGGCCAGGAACCTCCTCCAAGCAAATCTGCTTTCAGGAGGCCTGTTGGTGCCAACTTGCTTATCAGGAGAAGAACTGTCTCCCCATCTGTCTTATAGCACCATGATTGATGGGAGGAGATAATTAATATCTCACCTCCAATGGGGAAAGCAGATTGCATTCCCCTCTCTCTTTTCTTAAACCAAACTGGTGAGTTTATCACTGTTTGCGTGTTCACTTTATTTAATCCAGTTATGGCAGCCATGTCAAAATAAAGCTTAGCATCACACAGGCACCCGCACAAAGCTGTGTACACATCTCTGTGAGCCTCCTCATGAGTTTTGAGGTCAACTTTAGAACTTTTCTTTTTTCGAAACGATACATGTCGAAGTTAGACCAAAGACTAGAAGGAAAGTTTGTGCAGTGTCATCTCTGAGATAAAGAGTATGTTTTTTCATTTCCTTTTTTGCTTTATTTTTGTGATCCATGCCTAGGAAGGCCTACATTACTTTTATAATTAGAACGTAATGCAGTAGATATTGTTTTCAAATTTGTGTGAAATTTAAAATAGGGTAAATCAATTAGTCCTCAATGGACCTTTAAACTCTCAGAGGCACAAGCTGATTCAGGCCCTGAGTACTATAAAGAGCATGGGTCACCCAACCTGGGGTCCTTGGTTCCAGTATTTGGGCCCTGACTTTGCATTTCTGCTTAGGCTGGTTTTTCTTTCATTCCTGAATGTTAAACTCAAGTCAACTTTTTCACCCAGAGTGTATGTAATATAGCATTTACTGTGTGCCAGAGACTGTCCTAAATGCCTTATAGATATTAATTCTTTCAATTCTCACAAGAGTCCCATGATATAAGTACAGTTATTATCATGCCCGTTTTCTAAATGGGCACACTGAGTCTAGAGAGATTAAACAACATACAGCTTGGGAATGGGGAAACAGACTTGAACGCAGGTGGTCTGGTTCCAGGGTCTAGACTCCGAGCCACTTGCTACACTGACTCCCTAAGTATGTTCATCGTGGAGTTTCCTGCCACGTTCAAGCCACAAGTTCTTATGGAGGACGTGTTCCTTCCACCCGTCAGGTCAGACCTGCCTCTCCTGTGGCTGGTCTCCTCTTACGTGAGGTGGTGAAGCTGAGCTTCTCCCTGTAGCTCTCACTGACACCACTTAGCTTCTCTTCACTCATTCAGGCTCCTGCACATGCTATTTCTGTCTCCTATAAAGCTCTTCCCCACAGCTCTTCAGATGAGTGATTCCTTCTCATCTTTCTTGTCAGTGTCGCCTCCTCAGCAAAATCTTCCCCAACAATCTTCACTAATTAAGTCCCTGTCTCTTTATTTTCTGTCACGGCACTCTGTTTTCCTGTATAACACTTATCACAAATGTCTAATTATATGTTCCTGTATTTTGTAGCTCTTTATGACTACTTACTGACTTATTAGAGCAGTTTTGCAGCCTGTGGTGAAGAGTGTGGGATCCAGAGCCTGACTGCTAGGTTTGAATCCCTCCCTTACCACTGACCAGGTGTGTAGCCTTGGGAAAATTACTTAACCTCTCTGTATCTTTGTTCCTTCACTTGTAAAACGAACTCTCATAAGACTGTGATGAAGACTAAACGAGAGAATATACATTACGTGCAAGGAATAGGACTTAGAAAGTAGTAAGTGCTCAATAAATGATAAATATTATTGATTTACCTCTTATTCTAGAAGAGACAGAAGGACAGGGCTCATGTCCATCTCCTTTACAACCATATTCTCAGCACATAGGCTTGGAGAGCTGCTGAATGAGCAAA
>SJYX01001223.1:749615-785716 GCA_006410675.1 Oreotragus oreotragus | reverse complement strand
TTGGACCCTGAGCATGCGTTCAGTGTCCCAACGGGAAAAGGGTGTTCACCACACGCCATTTGCTCATGTGACAGTGAATGAAAGTCGCTTAGTCTGTTGAACTCTTTGAGACCCCTATGGATCGTTGCCGCCCCCGCCCCAGGCTCCTCTGGCCACGGGATTCTCCAGGCAAGAAGACTGGAGTGGGTTGCCGTGCCTTTCTCCGGGGGATCTTCCCAACCTAGGGATCGAACCCAGGTCTCCCGCATTGCGGGCGGGTTCTTTACAGGCTGAGCCACGAGGAAAGCACACAGTAGACCTTAAATAAAGATCATTGTCTATGCCTGCTACTGGCATCCTTTCCACTCTGTTGGGGGCCTGGGTTCTCTTCCACAAAACTGAGTAGAGTGGGTACTGTGAAAATAAGTTTCCAGGCATCCGCAGAAGGGGCCATTCTGGTACATTTTTGATGACTGTAATTCAAAAAGTTTTTGAAAAACAGTGTTTGTTAGACAGCTAAAGACCAACTGCCTTAGCTGAAGCTTGTGCTTGGAGGTAGTAAACACTTCACAACAAGTTTGAGGAATGAAAATGACAAGATTTTAAAGACTTCTTGCATTAATTAATTGTAGCATGGCCTATTATAGCCAGATTCAAGGATTATCTAGATCATAGACTCTAGCTACTCCAGTCCAGTCACTTAAACTAACTTTCCACTCACAGGCCTGCACAATCCTTCTCTATTCATTTCGGAACAGGGAACCCAAATGATGCTGAGAGAGTTAACTTCGGGAGGTTGATAAGGAATCCAAGCCTAAGTCCTCTTTGAGAAGGAGGTGAACATTCTTTCTTTTTCACATTCTTTTGCCTTAGATAAGTAGGCCTTGTAGGCAGCAGTATCTCTAGTTCAAGGACATGTCTTTTTTGAGCTTTGGATAAATATTACTGGAGAAGGCCTGGGGAAAACTTCCACAGCCTTGAGAGCTCTGGATTAAGCTATTCCTTCTGGCTATTCTCATGCTGATGTCATCCCAGGATGTATGTTACTGGGAAAGGGTCTGGGCAAAATTCTCACAACCTTGAGGTATTTTTTATCTATTCTCAGCAGCTAGTTGAGAAGTATATAAGGCCCTGCTTCAACTAGTGCGGCAGGTACTCTCCTGCCCCCTTCTGATGTCTGTGTCAGAAGCTTTTTCTGTCACTTTTACTTTAAATAAAATCGACACTAAGTTCTGAGTGACTGAGACTGTCGGTCCCAGAGTTAAATCTCCTTTGGAGACCATGAATATGGGGGCACCGTTCACCATTCATCATAAACTATCATCTTGGGGGCTCATCCAGGTTCTTCAAGACAAGGTAAGGACACTTGGAGTACGTCAAGTCTGTATATTGTCACCCTGCTTATTTAACTTATATGCAGAGTACATCATGTGAAATGNCGTCTGTGCAGAGGGGAGGCCCGGGACCAGAACCCCCTCCCCAGTGGGGCGCTGGCCATGTCTGTGCAGAAGGGAGGCCCGGGACCAGAACCCCCTCCCCAGTGGGGCGCTGGCCGCGTCTGTGCAGAGGGGAAGCCCGGGACCAGAACCCCCTCCGCAATGGGGCACAGGCCACGTCTGTGCAGAGGGCAGGCTGCGTCTGTGCAGAGGGCAGGCCACGTCTGTGCAGAGGGGAGGCCCGGGACCAGAACCCCCTCCCCAGTGGGGCACAGGCCACGTCTGTGCAGAGGGGAGGCCTGGGACCAGAACCCCCTCCGCAATGGGGCACAGGCTGCGTCCGTGCAGAGGGGAAGCCCGGGACCAGAACCCCCTCCGCAATGGGGCACAGGCCATGTCTATGCAGAGGGGAGGCCTGGGACCAGAACCCCCTCCGCAATGGGGCACAGGCCGCGTCTGTGCAGAGGGGAAGCCTGGGACCAGAACCCCCTCTGAAATGGAGCGCTGGCAGCATCTGTGCAGAGGGGAGGCCCGGGACCAGATCCCCCTCCGCAATGGAGCGCTGGCAGCGTCTGTGCACAGGGGAAGCCCGGCCACACCTGGTTCTGGCCCGGGGCCCTCCGCCCGCAGCCTGACCTCCTGCACGGTGACCGCTGTGCTCACCTCGCTTCCGCGCCCTCAGAGGCCTGTGGGGTCTGTGTCCAGCACCGCCACCGCTGTGCACCCCTTCACGACCGCGACGGGTAACTCTCACCCACAGTCGTAGAGACAGAGGAGTTAAGCAGGTGGAAAGGCACAGCCACTGCTCTCCACGCGAAGAGCAAGAGAAAACCCTTACGAAGCAAACAACGAAGCAGAAACAACTGCCCGATGGAGCATTCGAGGCAGTGTCAGTGGCGACGTTAAGTGGATTAAGGCAAAGACAGATGCGCGCTGCGGACATTTTAACAAGGAACTGGCCACGCGAGAAAGGACCCAGCCAAAAAGGAAGGGCTCAAGAGGGAGCCCAGGGCTGAGCACCCTGCTTGGAGAGGCGCTCCGGGTGGCGGAGTCACGGGACTGCCCTTCCAGGGTGCCTGTCACCGGCGGCACCAGGGAGATGATCAGAAGTCCTACTCGGGGGACCCAGAAAGCCGAGGAGCGAGGGACGCTCACAGGCTGTGTGTGACCTCGTCACACTGAAAAGGCACATCCTTCCTGACATTTCCTGGAGAGAAGTCAGGTTGACCTCACCGCGGCGCGTCTTTCTCTCCCGAGAAGCTGGGCGTCCTGATGCTCTCAAGTTGCACTGCTGCAAACGTCAGGCTTCAGGGCCTGTAACGCGTCCCTCAGCCACTTGCCTGGTACCTGAGTGAGCCGGATCAGCTTTTAACTCCTGGGATTTCCCTTCAGTCTCCTTTAAAAATAGAAATATCACGGGCCCCACATCGCCCACTTTCCCGTTGTCCTTTTGAGAGGCTTCGACACCTAGATCTGAGAGTGCTGTTTGCGGTGTTAAAGAGTCAGGAGAAACTGACCCCTAGTGTGAGTGGCCTGAGGGCAGAGGCAGGGAGCCTGTTTCCCGGGTTTAAACACGCCGCGGAGAGGAGGTTGGAGTCCAGGTTTGTACCGACCTTTGCCTCTGACCACACGATGACGGTCACTCTACCCGTTCCCCTCGAGGCACCAGAGAGCCACTCGGCGCCCTTGATTAGCTCATGACTAGTACCTGAAGCGTGTCACCTGGTGCCCTTTTCTAATCCTTCCAGGTACTTTCCCAGCTACTGAACAATCTGGAATGAAAACGAGAGCATTATCCATTGATATCTTGGTCCAAGGTTGCCCCAAGCTTTCTCCACGGATGGGACCGATCAACTTTCAGATTTGGAACAGTGGGCACCCAACTGGGGAGTGTGATTCAAGGGTGTTAAGACTGTCCCTGTGTCGAGAAGAATCTCTCTCCTCTGTTCACCTAGGATCTTTCCCCAGGGGTGGATTTCTTTCCGTTACAGAGGACTTTATTCTCTATCTTGCAATAAGTAGAATGGAAAAGAATCTGAAAAAGAATGTGTGTAACTGAATCACTTAAATCAACTGCACTTTGATTTTTAATACACATTTAATAAGAAGGCTAGCTCCTTTGCCTGTAGGGGTCAGCTGGAAGTTCTCTGGAAGTGAGATCGCCATGCTGAGGGTGGCCCTGTGCGTGGGAGAAACCCTGCCAGGGTCAGGCAGACACACCTGGATGGATGCCAGGAGGAAGAGGGGTTTGACGTTGGCAGGGAAAGATCGAGGGCAGAAAGAGAAGAGGGCGACAGAGGATGAGATGGTTGGATGGCATCAGTGACTCAGCGGACATGAGTCTGGGAGACAGTGATGGACAGGGAGCCTGGCGTGCTGTAGTCCATGGGGTTGCAAAGAGCTGGGCACGACTTAGTGACTGAGCAGAAACAAGTGTCGTGAATCAAGGGTCTGTCACCTGAAATGTCACGTACTACGGGTGTACAAACCCAGTATCTGAAGCTTATTGGAAAAGCAAGTTTTTCCTTACCGAAGCTTTCGGCAAGCTGCCTTGTAGGACAAACATGGGCAAGAAGCATCTTGAAGCATCTCAGAGTCATCTCTCCAAGTCCCCTTCATCACAGCGCCCCTGTGATGAGCCCAGCACTCGAGGAGATGGGAGAGCGGCTGCCTTCAGCGTCCTCATCACTCCCCACGCCAGCTATCATGCTAATCAGCTGACCACCCTCATTAAACACGCCGTGCACCGGCCCCTACGTCTGATCCAAGGGAAAGAGTCTGTGTCTTCTACTCCTTTAAATCCACCTGACTACAAGAGACAATGTAAATCAGTTCATGTCATTCAGGTTTATCACGTTGCATCACAGGAGAATTATGACAAGACATGAAAATAATGGGTCTCTCAGAAAAAGACAAATACCATATGATACTGCTTATCGGTTCAGTTCAGTTCAGTCGCTCTGTCGTGTCCGACTCTTTGCGACCCCGTGAATCGCAGCACGCCAGGCCTCCCTGTCCATCACCAGCTCCCAAAGTTCACCCAGACTCATGTCCATCGAGTCAGTGATGCCATCCAGCCATCTCCTCCTCGGTCGTCCCCTTCTCCTCCTGCCCCCGATCCCTCCCAGCATCAGGGTCTTTTCCAGTGAGTCAGCTCTTCGCACGAGGTGGCCAAAGTATTGGAGTTTCAGCCTCAGCATCAGTCCTTTCAATGAACACTCAGGACTGGTCTCCTTTAGGATGAACTGGTTGGATCCCCTTGCAGTCCAAGGGACTTGCAAGAGGCTTCTCCAGCATCACAGTTCAAAAGCATCATCCATTCTTCGGTGCTCAGCTTTCTTCACAGTCCAACTCTCACATCCATACATGACCACAGGAAAAACAGCCTTGACGAGAAGGACCTTTATTGGCAAAGTAATGTCTCTGCTTTTGAATATGCTATCTAGGTTGGTGATAACTTTCCTTCCAAGGACTAAGTGTCTTTTAATTTTATGGCTGCAGTCACCATCTGCAGTGATTTTGGAGCCCCCAAAAATAAAGTCTGACACTGTTTCCACTGTTTCCCCATCTATTTGCCATGAAGTGATGGGACCGAAAGCCATGATCTTCGTTTTCTGAATGTTGAGCTTTAAGCCAACTTTTTCACTCTCCTCTTTCACTTTCTTGAAGAGGCTTTTTAACTCCTCTTCACTTTCTGCCATAAGGGTGGTATCATCTGCATATCCCAGGTTACTGATACTTCTCCCGGCAATCTTGATTCCAGCTTGTGTTTCTTCCAGCCCAGCGTTTTTCATGATGTACTCTGCATGTAAGTTAAATAAGCAAGGTGACAATATACAGCCTTGACGTACTCCTTTTCCTATTTGGAACCAGTCTGTTGTTCCATGTCCAGTCCTAGCTGTTGCTTCTTGATGCTGCTTATAGGTAGAGCTAGAAATGGTGCAAACGAACCTGTTTACAAAATAGAAACAGAGTCACAGCTGTAGAGGACAAACTCATGGTTGCAGGGGGTGAGGAGGGAGGGGTGCATCCAGTTCAGCTCAGTGCAGCTGCTCAGTCGTGTCCGACTCTGCGGCCCCACGAACTGCAGCGCGCCAGGCCTCCCTGTCCATCACCAGCTCCCGCAGTTCACTCAGACTCCGGAGACTGGAATTGACATACACATGCTGAAGGGGAAAAGTGAAGTACCCCAGTGGTGTCTGACTCCTTGCGACCCCATGAACTGTATACCCTACTAGGCTCCTTGGTCCATGGAGTTTTCCAGGCAAGCGTGCTGGAGTGGGTTGCCATTTCCTTCTCCACATATGCTACTGTATATAAAATAGATTAATAAGAACCCGCTGTATAGCACAGGAAAGCCGACTCAATACTCCATAATGGTGTCCAGTGGTAAAGAGTCTGCCTTGCAATGCAAGGGATGCTGGTTCGCTCCCTGACCTGGGAAGGTCCCACAGGCCGCAGGGCAGCTGACCCTGTGCGCCACAACTAATGAGCCTGCTCTCTGAGCCCACAGGCCTCAACTGCTGAAGCCTGAGCACCCTAGAGGCCGCGCTCTGCACCAAGAGAAGCCGCTGCAAAGAGAAAGGAGCCGCGCGAAGCAGCAAAGACCCGGGCAGCCAAAAATAAGCATTTTAAAAATACTGCACAATGACCTACATGGGGGAAGAATCTAGAAAAGAACACATGTGTATATGTCTACGTATAGCTGATTCACTTTGCTGTGCAGAAGACATTAACGCAACGTTGCAACTCAACTACACTCCAATAAAAAATTCATGAAAAATGAGTTTGTGATCTTGGTTCTTCTACATGTGATGGGCTTGGATAAAGTAGCTCAGAGTAACTTATGCTTTAAAAGTAGGGTGGTGTGCCTGCCCATTAAATGCACGTTCCTTCCTTTGATAGCACGTGAAGCATGAATTATTGCCCTTGAAAGAAAGTAAGTGAGAGGTCGTCCCGTCCCTGCTGACTCAGGGCTGCTTTTGGAAGGGAGGTCAGGACAGTAACCTCAGAAAGTGTGGGCCCCTTTGATGGGACTCTGAGGAGGCGGGGCCGTCAGTCCATACAGACAGGACAGCAGCTGCTTCTCATCCCATTGCCTGGGGACCAGGCCCCCTCCCAGGCAAAGCTTCTGTCCCAGAGGAAGTGTGGCAGATCTCTTGAGAAGGCTCGTGGAGAGAGCTGGTTGGTTCAAGAGCTTAGCCTAAGTGGCGTCCGCTGGGAGCATCTTTCTCAATCCACTCGTCTCTGCCTCTGTAAACTAGGCGTCCTCGAGCGCATAGCACGGTCTCTCAGCATCTCGGTCCAGGGCTCATGCAGAGAACTTCTCTCTCCTTGGCACTGGCGGCTGGGGCAACAACAGAGCCAGGCCACGTGCAACTGTGCCCGCCATGTGTCACGGTCCTTCCATGGGAGACAAAACACTGAACGCCTGGACAAATACCTTCTTGCACAATTGACTCATATTCTAAGCACAGATGAAGAGCTCACATTTTAAAGGAAAACCGTGGGGGAGCCCTTAGAATTCATATTTGCTTTTCTCTGGTTTTATGTGGTTTGTGATAAGAAGTTTAATATGTTTAATTTTGTTTTTCTTTTTTGCCCCAGCATTCATGTAAGGATGTGAGAGTTGAACCCTAAAGAAGGCTGAGAGCTGAAGAATTGATGCTTTTGGACTGTGGTGTTGGAGAAGACTCTTGAGAGTCCCTTGGACTGCAAGGAGATCCAACCAGTCCATCCTAAAGGAAATCAACTCTGAATATTCATTGGAAGTATGTGAGAGTTGAACCCTAAAGAAGGCTGAGAGCTGAAGAATTGATGCTTTTGGACTGTGGTGTTGGAGAAGACTCTTGAGAGTCCCTTGGACTGCAAGGAGATCCAACCAGTCCATCCTAAAGGAAATCAACTCTGAATATTCATTGGAAGGACTGATGCTGAAGCTGAAGCTCCAATTTTGGCCACCTGATGTGAGGGGCCAACTCATTAGAAAGGACCCTGATGCTGGGAAAGATTGAAGTTGGGAGGAGATGAGGACGACAGAGGATGAGAGGATTGGATGGCGTCACCGACTCGATGGACGTGAGTTTGAGCAGACTCCGGGAGACAGTGAAGGGCAGGGAAGCCTGGTGGGCTGCAGTCCACGGGGTCACAAGAGTCGGACACCACTGAGCGACTGAACGACAGCAACGTGTTTAACTTGGGGTTTCTCAGGTGGTACTCGTGGTAAAGGACCCGCCTGCCAGTGCAGGAGACACACAGATCAGGTTTGATCCCCGGCTCGGGAAGATCCTCTGGAGGAGGGCGTGGCAACCCCCTCCAGTGTTCTTGCCTGGAGAATCCCATGGACAGAGGAGTCTGGGGGGCTGCAGTCCATACGGTCACGAAGAGTCAGATGCGACTGAGCAACTCAGCACACACATGTATTTAATTCAGTGACTTTGGGGTAAACACGTAGCTCTTTCCTCTTACATATTATTCAAATACATTATTAATGACAAGACCAAGCTTGGGGTGTTTGCGAGAACAAGACAGGAAAAGAATTAACATCACTCCCAAATTTGGCCCTGGAGCCTGGCCAGGAACACGACCAGAGCCTAGCTTGATGATTCCCAAGTTCCCTAACACAGCGACACAAATGCTGCCCGAGTGAGGTCCACCCTAACACAGCGACACAAATGCTGCCCGAGTGAGGTCCCGTTTTTTCATGAACTAGGTGATCAATTTCGAGCGAATCTCGAGGGGTAGAGGAGCTCATGATTAACTTCCTTGGAGCGACCTGCACACACGTGGGCAGCAGAGTCGGTGGGGACCACATCTGGTTTGTGACGGAGGCTCTGGCAGACTGGTCCCGAGAAGGTGGACGTGACCGCATTGATATTCCCAAGCCATAGCAGGAATGCAAATCCTATTCCTTCTGGGGTGTTTAAAGATCACACTTCTAAATCATAGAGCCATCTGCCCCAGTGCCTGTGGAATAATTGGGCTGGTTTAGAATCCATTTACGAGCGGCTGAGGCCACGATGTGGCCATCACGGCCAATGTTATGATATTCACAGAGAGTTGTCCCTTGGCTGGGACTCAGCCCAGCTTCCCGGGCGTCACCGGCTCTAAGATCCATGGAGATGTGGGCTTCTGATTGCTTCAGCTCATAAATATGCTAATCATGAACAAGTGACCACAGAACACGGATCTAAAAGAGATTTATGGGCGTATAAAAATAAAATGGATGGCACCCTCTACACCAGCAGAACGTGTTAAAATTGAGGTTAGCGTTAGGTGTCTGAGGCGGCAGAGGAGACAGGAAGTTTGAAGCGCCTGACTCGTGGTTCCGAGCCCGAGTGGCAAGGGTGCACTTTGCGGAAATGCAGACTCAGATGTTGGCACCGCCAGCAGGGGCCCCTGCCAGCTGTGGGGCCGGGACAGCTGCTGGGTGGTGAAAGCGTGCATTTGGGGATGCTGTGTGGGGTAACTCCTGGGGGAAAGGAGGTTAACTTGGCTCCTCAGGGCCAAGGCTGAGGATGTCTTCTTGGCAGGCAGAGCCGAGGCTGGACCATGGGTATCCCAGCGGGCACAGCTGGCCCTGAAGGGACCCAGCCCTCAGAGGAGGCAGTGCCTGGGTGTCAGCTATGCCCGATTTCTGCTCTGCGTGCAGTGCTTTTGGAGTGGAGATACGTCTTCCTTGTGGCATCTCCCATTACAAAATAAAATATCTTGTAAAGAAGGGCCTCCAAACAGTTGCTGCAGTTCATGGGGTCGCAAGAGTCGGACACGACTGAGCAACTGAACTGAACTGAAGGACACTTCGAGCTCTAGTTCTTTTGTTCTCCTAGTAAACACATTTTCTATTCTACTTTACTAACTCTCTGTGTGCCTGCATGAGTGATTGATTGAAAGCCAGAGATGCACAAAACAAGTGCAAAACTAGAGTTAAACCCAGCTTTGCGGTTCTAAGACACCTCGTAACAATTGAAGGCATGCCCAAAAGAGGAGGCTGTAGTGGGTTTATACCGACCTGCCAGTCCCAAGAGGGACCCAATGTCCCCACAAGGGGAGCAACCAGAAATGGGTGAAGCATGTGGACCAAACTTTCCTTTCTCCGTCAACTTCTTCTGGTCTCTTTGACCATTTCATAACTGCCTGGGGAATTGAAACTACTAACCTAATCTGTTGAATCATAGACTTTCAAGGGACTTGCCACCCATGCTGTTACTTTGTACTATTACTTAGACCTCAAATTTAGATTGGTAGTTACCAAGCACCTAGTCTTGCTAGAAGCCAAAAGTTAACACCTGGGTTGTCTTTTCACACACGGCAGACAGGCACATGTTCGGGAGCTGGGTGGAGCTCTGGCTCCAAGAACATCTCTCAGGGTAGAGGTTGCTCTCTTAGCTGCCTGCCTCAGGGGCCAACGACCTGAAAGTGAGTCCTTGTCACAGCCGTGCCTCTGGTCTATGTGGACGAATTCCTAGGTCGGGAATCCTAATCTGGTCAGATTGGAAGGGCAATGGGCTTCTTCCTTTGGTAACACTGGACCTTAGCAGACCAGAGGAGGCTCTCCTGTGGCTTTTGTCTGTGGAAATGAACTGGAAGGATTGGCCTTAATAACTCGAGGACAAAAATCACTTTTTCCTTGCTTCCCGGCCCTTCACCATGTCTTTTGCTGTCACATATCACCCCGAGTGGCACCAGAGGAGGAGCAGAAATCAGGCAAAGGTTTTAATGGTGAGGATGCTATTTCCCACACACTTTTGCTGGGGTTTTTTGGTTTGTGTTATATCTTTTGATACATGGACTACGTTTTCTTTCATTTTCCTCTAATGTTTTGTCAGCTACAGATACTTTTGACTAAACAATAATAGGATTTGTTCTTTCTAATCATAAAAAATGAAAACTCTGCCATTTCTTCCACTTGACTACTAATTCAATTTCTATTTCTCCCTGCTTACTTTTTCGGAGAAGGCAATGGCAACCCACTCCAATACTCTTGCCTGGAAAATCCCATGGATGAAAAAGCCTGGTAGGCTGCAGTCCATGCGGTCGCTAAGAGTCAGGCATGACTGAGCGACTTCACTTTTACTTTTCACTTTCATGCATTGGAGAAGGAAATGGCAACCCACTCCAGTGTTCTTGCCTGGAGAATCCCAGGGACAGAGGAGCCTAGTGGGCTGCCCGTCTGTGGGGTTGCACAGAGTCGGACACGACTGAAGCGACTTAGCAGCAGCAGCAGCAGCTTACTTTTACCACAATCTATTGACCTGATGACTCAGAGATAAACAATTTGGATGCCAGTACAGGAGACACAGATTCAATCCCTGGGACGGGAAGATTCCCTGGAGAAAGAAATGGCAACCCACGCCAGCATTCTTGCCTGGTAAATCCCATGGACAGAAGGGCCTGGCAGGCTATAGTCCATGAGGTCACAAAAAATCAGACATGACTTAGTGACTGAACAACAGCAATTGATTTATAATCTCATGTTTAAATTTTTAGCATTATAAAAATTATTTAATACTTGGGGAAAGTTCATCACACAACTAATACACAGAAAAAAAATATTGAGTGCAACTCAAAAGTGAGTTCAGTTATCTAAGTTTATAAATGGGACCAAATGTTTAACAAATGTCCTTTAAAGTAATTTTTATAATTTACTACATTTATAAATCGAATAATTAGATTTGTAAGGCAATTAATTGTGAGCTTAAGATTTAAGTTTATGATTATAGTCTACATTGATTATTTAATTATAGTTTCAACTACATTCCTAAGACTAATCAGGTAGATGTATTAAAGTGCCAAAATTCTCTTAAACATTTTTATACTTAATTTTTTTTCTGTAATCATCACATGCCTTTATTTACTTTAAACTTTTTTATTTGTATTGGGGTATAGCCAATTAACAATGTAGTGACAGGTGAATAGCAGAGGGACTCAGCCGTATATATCCATGTAACATTTCTCCCTCAAACTCCCCTCTCATCCAGTCTGCCACATAACATTGAACAGAGTTCCACATGCTATACAGCAGGCCCTTGTTAGTTATCCATTTTAAATATAGCAGTGTGTACATGTCCATCCCAAACTCCCTAACTATCCTCTTCCCCCGATCCTTCTCTGTGGCAACCATAACCTCATTCTCTAATTCTAAATCTCTTGGTTTTGAAAGATGTTTACCTGCAAAAAAAAAAATAATAATAATGATATCAACACAAACACTTCAGGCATCAGTTTGTCCGCTTTCTGCTGTTTCTTTTTATAAAAAGAAATGTATATACAATTGTATACAATTCATCAATTTATTTCTTTTTGGCTCTGCTGAGTCTTCATTGCTGGGCAGGCTTTCTCTAGTGGTGGTGTGTAGGCTTCTCCTTGTGGTGGCTTCTCTAGTTGTGGACCATGGACTCCAGAGCATTCGGGTTTCAGTAGGCGTGGCTCCTGAGCTCCAGAGAACAGGCTTAACAGTTGCGGCACATGGGCTTAGTTGCTCCCTGGCATGTGGGATCCTCCCAAATCAGGGATCGAACCAATGTCTTCTGCATTGGCAGGTGAATTCTTTACCTCTGAGCCACCAGGGAAGCCCCTTTCTGCTGTTTCTTAATGAACAGAAAGTCTCCCGGCCCAGACACCAACAGAATTCTTTTCCACAACCCAGATTATGAGGTGAGTTTTGAAAGCAACAAATATCCTGATGAATCTTTTTCTACTTAAATTTCACTGGATATAGGTGAGGATTTCATTTTTCTTCCAGCCTGACTTGTCTTCCTTTGAGTCAACAGACTTCTTATTTCCTGAGTTGGTTGTTGATTGGCATCTGCTCTATCTGGGAACTCCTCAAACATTGTCAGTTCATCCTGTCTCTCTTGTTACTGGGATGAAATTTTCCTTTATTCTATACCTTTCATCCTAAATGTGGAAATCTTGTTCTATTCTAAAATTCTATTCTAACTTTAAATAGGTACTTTAAAAATAATTTCTAAATAAAAATAAAAAAAAATAATTTCTAAGGTTAACTCTGATTTCTAGATGTCACTAGCCAACAGGTATCACCAGTGTGAATGCATCTTTTTAAATCAAAAGGCTGTAGGGTTAACAATAAGATTTTATCAAGGTAATGGTGAACTTCAAGTATAATCTACATCCCAGGCATGAAAAGTTTCATGTTGAAGAGTTGGCAAGTACTTTAGAGTTTCTGGAAACTGAGGTCTCAGATGTTAAGTAACTTGTCCAAAGTCATATAGCTATTACTTTATTAAATATTTATAAGTAAATAATATTCTTTTCTTCCTAATAAGAAATCCCTTACTCCCCACATGGTGTACTCCATGTGAAACTAGATTGAAGAGAAATGGGCTATTGAAAGACTCAGTGTCTTTCTATACAGAAGGACAGTGTCAATTTCCAGATATATTTCATGGATAGTTAATTTATCTAACTGGAGTTTCACCCCAAACATCCTTGTATCAAGACATATCAGTCTGGAGGACTTCCCTGGTGGTTTAGTGGTTGACTCTGCGCTTCCAGTGCAGGGGACGTGGGTCTGATATCTGTTTGGGGAACTAAGATCCTGCATGCTCCATGCACTGCCAAAAAAAAAAGAAACATTGGTCCGTTCTCTTCTCTCCCTCTCTCTCCAACATAGAGACAACGTAAAACTAACTTTTGACACTTTCAGTCAGATCAAGTTGATTTTCTGTTGAATATTTTCTAGTCCTTAAGGGCTTCAGTAAATTATTTTGGAGGGACACTACATTTTGTACGTGTTACCAGACACTTTACATATTCTTTTTCTTTTTCTGACAACAGTCCTGAAAAAGTGGCATTAATTTCATTCTACAGTTGGAGAATCTGAGGCTCAGATCAGCTAATTTCCTAAGCACATACTGCTAATAAGGGATAGAGCAAGCGTTCAAATCTAAGAGCTTTGGCTCTAAAACCCACTTTCTATTATACTACACCGAACAGAAATTTGAAAAGAGTAAGTTAATTTTTTAAACCAAATTTCAAAAGTAGAGGTAGTTTATTTGTCAAAGTTTTTAGCACCTAACAATGTTATAACCTTCATAAGTTCAGGTCTTTGATATTCTGTAAGGTGATTACTGTAGTTTCAGGGCGGTGCTAGGCACTTGAAAAAGCTGCTCAACAAATGCTGTTGACTTAAATGCAAAGAAATATTTTCTCTTGAATGATTATTAATTTCCTGGGAAGAAACCTATCATCTAAAACTTTTCAGCATCTTCGCCACATAGAAAGAATCACTTGAGTAATTTTGTAATTACATGGCAAATATGCACCCAACTTCTTAGGGAAAGAGAGTAGTGGCAACTCTTCCATGACTTAAAGATGGCTGCAATTTCCATTACCCTCTTGGTGTGAAAATCTTGATACTGGGAAGAATATGTACAGATTTAGTCCAGAACAAATGAGCTACTTGAGAGCAAAGAGATGGAGGTCTTGACTAACTCTAAGGTCAATATAAAACTTCTCTGATGAACTTAGATGTTGCTACTGGGATATGCTGAAAGGGCAGCTCCCTGAAGGACCCCAAGAACGAGCACAGGATGAAGGATGGGAGACTGTGGTGACAATGGCCAGCTTCTCTACTCAGCCTGGCCTAAATGTGGAAGCTCTTCCAGGCAATGTGGGATTATCCTGGTGTTATAGGGGGGTTGTGTCGCCTTAGGAGTACAAGCTTGGGACATCAAACTGGAGAAAAAGACTCTTTTTCTCTTGAAGAATCTCTACGTGTTTAAGAAGCTAGATGATCGGTGGCTCTGTCACAAACATGAGCATGGGTGTAGAGGCTGGGAGTAACAGGAGTGGTGCTGGCCATGACAGATCCATTGGCTGCAGAAGAAACCACAAACAGTTCACTGGCATGCTGATCACCGAGTTCTCTCTCCAGGTAGCCTTCCTGAAGCAAAAGTGCCCCCTCTGTTACTTCCAATGGCTTCCTAGGTGGCACAGTGGTAAAGAATCTGCCTGCAATGCAGGAAAGAGACACAGGTTTCTTTCCCGGGTTGGGAAGATCCCTTGGAGGAGGAAACAGCAACCCACTCCAGTATTCTTGCTTGGAGAATCCCATGGACAGGGAGCCTGGCAGGCTACAGTCCATGGGTTCACAAAGAGTTGAACAGGACTGAGCTATGCATGCATGAATCGTCAGGAAAGAGACACAGGTTTCTTTCCCGGGTTGCGAAGATCCCTTGGAGGAGGAAACAGCAACCCACTCCAGTATTCTTGCTTGGAGAATCCCATGGACAGGGGAGCCTGGCAGGCTACAGTCCATGGGTTCACAAAGAGTTGAACAGGACTGAGCTATGCATGCGTGAATCACACTTACTAAGTTCCTGGAGTCCTTAGACACATCATGGTTATGGAGGTGGTCAGATTTAGCAAACAATAAACCTAAATATAGGATGCCAAGTTAAACTTCAGATAAACAAGTATTTTTTCAACTGAAGTATGTTCTGTGTAATATTTATCTGAAATTCAAATTTAACTGGTACTTTTTAAATCTCTCACTACCCCACGTCCAAAGTAAAAATTAAGGAATTTCTGGATAATTTTGTCAGATGAGAGTTTAAACATGGGTCATACCAGTAGTCAAAGTAGAATATAAAGAATATTTCATCTGTAATCTACTAGTGGTCTTCCCTGGTGATATCTGTGCCTACTACTATTTTAGCACTGTACCCTGTACAGCAAGCATCAATTTTCTTAAGTCTCTCCCAATTTTCTGTGAGTTATCTGAGGGAAGGCATTGTGTTTCCCCTATATCTGTATCCCTGAAGCTCAACGCAGAACCTAAGATGGCCATATTTGTTAAATGCTAAATGGTACTTGGGACTTAGCTGGTGGCTCAGTGGGGAAGAATCTGCCCACAGGGTAGGAGACCTGGGTTTGATCCTTGGGTCAGGAAGAATCCCTGGAGAAGCAAATGGCAACCCACTCCAGTATTCTTGCCTGGAAAATCCCACAGACAGAGGAGCCTGGCAGGCTAAAGTCTATGGGACTGCAAAGATTTGAACATGACCTGGCAACTAAACAGCAACAAAATGAATACTTGAGAAATTAGTTTCAGTTTCAATGAACCTGGGCAAATTGTCATTCTGTCCAGTAGAGGGCAGCTGTGCCCACAGTAATGTATAGAGCAACCTGTCCATTACAGCGATCCAGCATTCTTAGCTTGAAAAATTGTAAACCATCAGCTCTCTAATTACAGCAATTCCAGCCACTTCCCAGGAACCCCTGCTCCTGTGCCTGTGTCAATTCATACAGGATTCAGATCAGTCTGTGGAAAGGCTCACACATCTTCCATTATTCCTAATGCTCATTGTTAAGACTGATCTAGATAGGGCCATACTCGTCCCTACAGCTATATTGCACTTTATATAGATGTTGACTAAGTTACTGACTAAGTGTTAGCACCAAGTGTCACTAAGTCATGTTTGCGACCCCGTGGGCTGTAGTCTACCAGGCTCCCCTGTCCATGGAATTTTCCAGGCAAGAATACAGGAGTGGGTTGCTGTTTCTTTCTCCAGGGATTGAACTTGCATCTCTTCCATCTCCCACGTTGGCAGGTGGATTCTTTACCACTGTGCCACCTGGGAAGCCCCACACCTATATTAGTGGTTCTCAATCCAGAGTCACTGTGACCGCCAGGGGACATCCGGCATTGTCCGCAGACTTGCTGGTTGTAACTTCTGGGTCAGGAGAGAAGTACCATTGGGAATACTAAAGGCCTTTGATGTACTGGGTCCAGAGATGGTGTTAAACATCCTACAATGTACAGGACAGCCTCCTACAACAAAGAATTACCTGGCCCAAAATGTCAACAGGGCTGAGGTTGGGAACCCCTGATCTATATGAGCACACTTTGTATTCAGTTCTGTAGTCACACTTAATAATGTATCACGGACATTTTCTCATGTCAAAACGTATTTTACCTTTTCTCTTTGCATTCTTCATTCAATAATAAATTTTTAAATAAGAAATGAATTTTGAATTTTATCCAGATAGGTCCCTATCCATTGAGATAACATAAGGTTTTTCTTTACTAAGTTAGTAATATACACTATGAATTCATTTTCTAATGTGGAGTCCATCTTATAATTCTCAAATAAACCTTTGTGATAAACATTTTTAATCTCCAAGAACTCTCCTTTCTCAACATCTTTTACAAAAAAAATTTTATGGCAGTGTGAATCTTTAGCAAGTTCTTTGTGTCTTCAAGTTGAGGACAATAACTAGAAGTTTTTTGTGGCCTCTTGTATTCATGAACGACCCGCTGCTTCTGGAGTGGGTTGCTTGACTTTGTTTATCTTTAAGCTTTTCTTTGGGCTCTTGTCTTGCTTTGACTGTCTGCTTTGAGTAACTTGCTGATGCATATTTTTCAATGACAGACTTGGTCATGCAGCATTCAGCCTGGCCCAGCTACCCCAGGGCACCTCCATGATGGCTTTTCTCCCCAGAGGAGAGTGGTCAGGAATGTGCTGACCGACAGGATTCCACTCAGAGGGGGTGAAGATGGCACAGGTGGGAGAAGCCAGCTAAGCTTAGGTCCCTTATTTGCTGCAGCAAGAAAGCCCTGATGCGGCATCAGAGTGCTACGGTGTATTCGTGCCCAGCATGTTGCTCCACTTGCTTTCGCCCTTCGTGTCTGCTGTGGGGTTGCAAAGCTTCCCTGGGTTTCATTTAACTTCTCTCTTGCGTTCCAGGGCTCTCCTTGGCAGTCTTCCCCTTTTACATATTTAGATTTTTTTCTGATCCTAGCTAACTTGCAAGCAAACGCCTCCACGAGGGATTCTATCTACAAACAGTACAATTAATTAAATTATCTCATTCCATGACTTATCCCAGCTCTAACTCACTCTGAACAGTATGAAAAGGCAAAATGATAGGATACCAAAAGAGNTTTGTGTGTTGTTTTTACGTAGAACGACTTCCCTGAAAGTTGGTCTAGGAAATAGGAACCAGAGAAACTAAGCCCCGGAGATCAAAAGCCCTTAAGAGGAAATTGAGTATCACGAAAACCGGCCCGGCTGCGTTCGCAAGGCCCCCATGGAGCCAGGACCCTCCAGCTATGTTCACAAGGCTCCAGAGTAGCCGGGGACCCTCCAGCTATGTTCACAAGGCCCCGGAGTAGCCAGGGACCCTCCAGCTACGTTCACAAGTCCCCAGAGTAGCCGGGGACCCTCCAGCTGCGTTCACAAGCCCCCGTTGCCAGAAGCAGGTTGGTTATGTGTGACACAGGGAGGAGCATCTCTGAGCCTCCTGGGGGCGGGGGATGCTCACGGAGCTGGCTGGAGACGGTGCTTTCCAGGTCACGTTACTGTACTGGTCCTGGCAGGACGCAGGCCTCAAGGCCATCAGGAGCACTGCATCGCTAGCAGGGTGCCCCACACCCCCCTCCTCGGGGGATGTTTCCCGGGCTCCTGCCTCGCTTCTCAGCCTTTCTGAGTCTGCCACACCTGCTCCTCCCTCTAGTCCCTCCGTGGAAGCTTTCTCAGCCTCCCCTCCACCTGCCGCCTGTGGCTGCCTCTCCATCTCGCTCTTTGGTCCCACTCCTAACCCGTTGTGACCTGATGTGGTTTCAGATCCTGCCACTGGTGGCTTTATTCTCGTCCAGACTCTCGAGACAGGGATTGTGACCAGCCCAGCCCGTCTTTGCAGGCCAATCGCCTCCGTGGTGGCTGATCAACCATGGTCAGCTACGGCCTCTTTCCTTGGTCCCACGGGGGTGACGGCCACAGTGGTGTCCACGCAGGGGGCAGGCATGCTGGCCGGTGGGTCCAGCACGACAAGGCCGCAGGGAGGGTTCTGTGAGCGGAGCGGACCAGGGAAGGCAGTGGTGTCTACTGGAGGCTGCCGCAAGGAGGCGAGCTTTGAAGGCAGGCGAGATCAAGAATCTATACCACTGGACCAGTCTATACCAACCAATCAGATATTTTAATAGTGCCTGTGTTTGTTGAAATATTGAGCTCCTCTACTCCCACGGTTCACAGCATGTTTTAGAATGACCTCAAGTTTCCCAGAAGGGAAGCCCTTATAGATTTCTCATGAGGGTGTGAGCACTTTAAGGGTGGTTGCTGTGTCTTGCTTCCTCTGAGATCCCCAGAACTTATTCTAAGTTCTTCCTGGCACACGGGAATTACTTAAAAAAAAAAAAAGCCAAGTAGATGAGAAAACAACACGTAACAACAGAAAGATCAACAGTTCACAGAGAGCATTCCTAAGTCAGATGAGAAGGCACGGATTACCTAAAAGCAGTTTGAGATCAATCTGACCGGAAAACATGGGCCTTTGGAGAACCTGCCTCCCCTGGTCAAGTTCAAGGTTTCACTGCTCGAGCTCGGTTTCAAGCACGACACACCCAGGCCCAGCTTGTGGGCTGTGTGAACCAGACTGTCAGGCCGAGGGGCAGGGGGCCCAGGGCTGTGGACCCCAAGGAGGGTCTCCTAGCTTCCCACAGCTCCATAAACAAAATGGACTGCATCCAGTGGCACCAACCTCTCAAGGAAACCAACCTTCTCGTGTGATTCCTGAATTCTTCAGAATTTCTCCCTACCCCCGACACGTCAAGCAACGAAAATCCACTTGAATGCAAGCTCGGCTCCGTGTTTGCTTATCCCCTCCGAACAAGGAACCAAAAACCACAAGTTGACAAAAGCACGGAGAAATCAAATATTTTAATAGTGCCCGTGTGTGTTGAATCACTGAGCTCCTCTACTCCCACAGTCCACAGGTGGTTTAGAATGACCTCAAGTTTCCCAGAAGGAAAGCCCTTATAGGCTTCTCATGAGGGTGTGAAAGCTTTAAGGGCGGTTGCTGTGTCCTACGCCCTCGGAGATCCCCAGAACTTACTCTGAGTTCTTCCTGGCACTCAAGAGAAACGTGATGGATGCTGAAGGGTTGGTCTAGTCCGGTTTCTTGGTGTATACTGTGAGCAAAGGCCAGGGGCTGGGCTCTGAACGCTGCGTCTTTGGCACACCAGCGGGAACCTCTAAAGCACTCAGGAGACATGTTTAAATGAAAGAATCAATAAAAAGTAGGTTCTTGATGGCGGCTATTGTCTAATGAATGAGCTGTTCGTAAGTTTATACTAAAGTGCAAATGACTGATATGACACGCTTTCTGAAAGCAGGTATTTGTTTGGGTGAGGAGCTGGTGTCCAGGGGAAACCAAGGCCTGTGGGCTTTTGACAAATTGGGAAGGGAAGCAATGGTTAGCAGCAAAGACTGGGATAGAAAGGGGACCCCAGACAAGAAATAACTGATTTTTTATTTTTTTCCCTGGAGTCAGCCCTACATAGTTTCAGAAGTTTAATATCTTATTAAAAAAATAAAATAAATAAAATAAATAAAATAAAATCTAACCTTGTATTGTGGGTAGAAAATCACTTGCTAACCAGTTAGACATTCTTCGTCAAGGCAAGATTAGAAGATCCGCTTCCTTCCGCCTGATTCATTCATTCATATTCTCTAAACCCGAGGCTATTAATGGCCCAGCAAAATTTTTGAGCAATACCCACTGTCCCTGTGACTTTTTTCAGCTGGCTATCATAATTTCATCTTTTTTTGCTCTATCATAGTCATACCAGCCTGTTACATCTGTGAATGGAGGAGGCTACACAGAAAAAAGGAGGACTTCTTAAGGGAGATTTTTCTACATGAAAGTTAAAAGACTTCAGAGCAAGCACACATATGCTAATGACATACAAATGACATACAAATCACATGCAAATCTATCTCTCTTCTCCCCACCCCTCCTCTGCTTTGATGTGGCCCATGGGAAGCATTCTCCTGGAGATCATTAATCCAAGGAGTTGATTTAACAGCTTTCCCATTCTTTAACCTTTTGTTATCTAATTGCCTTCATTAGCTTGGATAGTGCATAAACGCATCCTAGAATTTCATAAATAAGAGCCCATAATTTCCACAAAAGGATTTTTATTGGGTGAGTACACACACATACACGCACAGAAGCTCCATCTTAAAAGATGTTATAGAAATTAGAAGGCAAATAGAAGATGTATTCATAACACTTGCCACTTTCAAATTAAGTGCACGGATAGAAATGCCAGCTTTGCGCCGCCCTTAACCGCTGTCCTGTGAAATTTATTGTGCTTCAGTCACTGTCCCACCTGATTTTTTTTGGACCCATAGACTGCGACGTGCCAGGCTTAGCTGTCTTTCACTGCCCCCCAGAGCTGTCCATGGAGTAGGTGATGCCATCCAACCATCTCATCCTCCGTCGTCCCCTTCTCCTCTTGCCTTCCATCTTTCCCAGCATCAGGATCTTTTCCAACGAGTCAGTTCTTTGCATCAGGTGGCCAGAGTATTGGAGCTTCAGCGTCAGTGCTTCCAGTGAATATTGAAGGCTGATTTTGTTTAGGATTGACCAGCTTGATTGTGCTAACTCTCTTATGTGAGCTGTTGGATGTCAGGCAAGTTGTTCATAAGTTTCCCTTAAGTATCTCTCTTTCTCAATAGTGGCAAAGAGCAGAAATATGAAAATATGGAAAAGTACTCAGTGACAGACTTTGCGCCTCGGCCATGACCTGCCCCCGCCTCCCAACCCTGGTGTGGACAGAAAAGGAAAGGAGAGCAGTGAACTCTGTTTAGAAACGTGTTGCCCTCGGGGGTCTTGTTAACACTGAATTACATTTAAAGGAAAAGAAGGAGGAAGCTTTATGACGAATCAACACTCCCATTTGTTTGCATGTCTGCAAATATTGTCCTTTCTTCTGCACATTATTTATCAACGTATTTTCTCCCTCCCAGATTTACCTAAGAACTCAACATCTTATCTCATGAAAATGCAAGAGAGTAGCCTCAAAACCATCATGCCTCTGTTGGTGGGAATGTAAAGTGATATAGCCACTCACTACGGAAGACAGAGGAGAAGATGGTGGCACCCCGCTCCAGTGCTCTTGCCTGGAAACTCCCATGGACGGAGGAGCCTGGTGGGCTGCAGTCCATGGGGCTGCAAAGAGTCGGACACGACTGAGCGACTTCACTTTCACTTCTCGCTTTCATGCACTGGAGAAGGAAACGGCACCCCACTCCAGTGTTTTTGCCTGGAGAATCCCAGCAACAGGGAGCCTGGTGGGCTGCCGTCTATGGGATCCCACAGAGTCGGACACGGCTGAGGCGTCTTAGCAGTACAGAAGACAGAATGGAGATTCCTCAAAAACCTGGGAGGAGAACTACCATGCGAACCGACATTGGAGAAGGTCACATGTGTCTCTGTCCCTTGCAACGCTATTTACAGTAGCTGGGACACGGGAATAACCGAGATGTCTGTCATCAGATGAATGGACAAAGAAACCATGATATGTACATACAGTGGAATATTACTCAGCCACAAAAAGGGGCATATTTGAGTCACTTCTAATGAGGTGGGTGAACCAGGAGCCTGTTGTACAGAGTGAAGTGAGTCAGAAAGAGAAAAACAAATGTCCTATATTAACGCATATATGTGGAATCTAGAAAGATGGTACTGATGAGCCTGTTTCCAGGACAACCGTGGGGACACAGACATAGAGAACAGGCTTATGGACACGGGCAGGGTGGGAGGAGGAAGACGAGGTGGCACGGACGGAGAGAGTCACGTGGGAGTGACATGCAACCAGCAGGCATTTGCTGTGTGACTCGGGGGCTCAAACCACGGCTCTGTAACAGTCTGGAGGGGTGGAGCGGGGAGGGAGGTGGGAGGGAAGTTTAAGAGGGAGGGGACCATGTATTCCTACGGCTGATCTGTGTATGTGTGGCAGGGGCCAACACTATATTGTGAAGAAAATTTCCTTCAGTTAAAAATAAATAAGTTTGGAAAAATGAAACCGTCGTGACATTTCAAAGAGGAGCTGCCATCCCAGGCGTGACTCTGATCCATAGCAGACAGATCAGGCATAAACAAACAAATAGACAGCCCTGAGATGAAGTCTCTTGCTTAGGTTCATACAACGCAGATTCAAACCCAACACAATTTAGCTTCAGCGTCCACACTTGTAATCACTGGGTTAGGCTGCCTTGTTTCTCAGTAGCTTCACATGATCCCCTAAAAACTTCTCGTTGTGCTAGTCACATGCAAGAGTGAGTCCAAGGGTTAGGTACTGGAGGTGGTCCAAGGCAAATCAGTTACCTTCCGAACTGGTCAGGAAACATACATCCAGAAGTACATCAAGAAACAGAGGGCATTTGTGCTGATAATCTCGGTGCAGGAAGTGATGGTCCAACCTGGTTATCATCTGAGCTCCAGGGGGCAGCCAGGCCCTGTGCCGCCTGAGATATGAGTCTGCATTGCAGATGAAGGGCAGGCCAATTATTCCCAGGGATCAGACCGAAGACTTCAGCTGAAGCCGGAACAGAAAATGCCTCAGGTTTTGAAAACTGTAGCCAGCAAAGAAGATAAGGTGGAAGGCAGCCAGACAAAAATAAAAAAGATCCATGGCTGCCTCCCAGGGGCCGCCTGTGATCTGCGATGCTGCAGAAAGCATGGGATCCAGAAGGGGAACGAGAGAGTTGTCAGCGGGCGTGTCCGCGGCTAAGTTTTCAAAGCAGGTACGTGTTCCCCCTTGGAGAAGAGAGTTTGGGGCCGTCGTGAAAACCCTTCTTGTCTAGCCCGCCATGGTCACCGGCAGTACCCCAGGGGGGCAGGCGGTGGGAATGGGGCTCCATCCAAGTCAGAGGGAAGGTTGGAAGCACCTTCTCTAGCCTCTCTTCCTCTTTCTCCTCTTAAGTAAGTGTTAGTCGCTCATTCCTGTCTGACTCTTTGCAACCCAACCAGGCTGTAGCCCACCAGGCTCCTCTGTCCATGGGATCCTCCAGGCAAGAATACTGGAGTGGGGTGCCATACCATTTTCCAGGGGATCTTCCCGACCCAGGGGTGGAACCCGGGCCTCCTGCATTGCAGGCGGACTCTTTACCGTCTGAGCCACCAGGGAAGCAACTAACTACATGGGTCATCATGAAATAAGGTCACATTCTGAGGTCCTGGGGCTTAGGATGTCAGTAGATGGATTACGAGGGTGCACAGTTCAACCCATAGCGAAACTTCGTGGCCCGAGGTTTGACTGCGCTCACTCATCGTTAGGTCTGGAGGTCACACAGAGCTCGGTGGGAGTGGCTTGTCCCTGCTCCATGACATCTGGGGTCTCATGTGGGAAGCCTCTTGGTGAACCCTGGCTGGAAGCCACCGAGAGGCTTGATGGCTCACACGTCTGGTGCCTGGGCTGCAAGGCCTCCCAGATGAGGACTGCCGAGCTGAGCACACCCCGAGATCTCTCGTGCGGTCGGGCTTCCTTTCCACGTGGCCACCTCTGGATCGTCAGACTTTACCTGCCAGCTCCAGGCTCCCCAGGTCTACGGACCCAGTGGGTGGGGCAGAAGGTGTGCCACATTTCACGGTCCACACTGAAGTCACAGGGCATTTCCCCTCCTCCACACTCCTCGGGCGAAAGCTGATGGAAACTCCCAGATTCAGGGGAAGAGGAATTCAATTAAAGGTGGTGATGGGAGCATGGTAGCATCACATTGTAGAAAGACACACAGAACAGGAGATGTTGAGGGGACATTCGGGGACACTGAAACCAGCCCCGAGAACTGCCCTCCACACAGAGTTGGGGCTGGTGGGTTGTGAGGTCTTACAGGGCCTGCCTTTAGGGATTTCTTTCTATCTGCCATGTGTCTTTCCTTTTTCCTTCCCTTCTTTTCTTCTTTTTTATTTTTGTTAAATAACTCCTTTTGTGTACTTTCTCTTCTTTCTTGATTCAATTTTTCCACAGGGGGGAAAATCTATTTGAGAATTCCTCTATGACATACAGCAATACTAATTCATAGTTTCTGTCCTAGAGCACCCAGGATAAGTCATGTCGGACCCTGGTGAGACTTATAAAACAGTACGAGAGCGCCACAGCAAAGGGAAAGGCCCGGCCAACACGTAACAGTACAGTGTTTGTGCTCGGAATGAACCACTGGCCGCTGCAAGTAGCTTTCTGTTTCAAAGAAGATCACACAAATCCTCATGGAAAAATCAGGATGGAGTGTTTCCATCTCACGGAGAGAAGATACAGGGTATACTACCTGTCAGGAGAGAAACTGCAGGCAAGCCTTCTCTGTCTTGAGATGGGGGCTAGCGTTCCCCAACAATAATTCAAATTCTTCCAGACCTCAGAAGGCCCTGTCTCACCTGCACCGTCCTGACACCCCAGGGGTTTCGGGTGTGACTGGCATCCTCAGTGAAGCCGGGCTACGTGCCTCCCCGGCTGCCTACAGCAGACTTGCATCCTCTGAGTCCTGTGCTCAGCTCGCACAGGTTAAGGGTCGCGGTCCCCATTCTCTGCCGACTGTCCGTGGTGGCGGCCAGGAGCTGGCTTCCAGGGCCGCTAGCCCTCTGGTCACTTGGGAACGCCCTCTTCCCCACATGCCGGACGCTGAGCTGGCCAACAGGCGCGCAGTGCAGAGCGGTCTTCTGTGCTCCGGGAGGGATCCTCAAGCCTGCTCCACAGTTCTGACTTCTTTGTTACAGTATCAGCTCCCACTCTTAGGGGAAGCACACTGACCAGGCACCTTAGTAACCATTTGCGTGAGCTGTTTTATGACAGGAGGTCCTGGTAAGGAACACGGAACTAATGAGCCACCAGCAACCAGAAGAGCTCAGGAAAGGTCAAAAGGGGGCACAGCATGCCCGACCACCTCCCAGAATCCTTCTCTCTGGCGTCCATCCCGGCTGGACAAGGCATTCACCACCAGGAAGGACTCAGTCAGAGGGACTGGCTGAAGACAGCTTGGAAACTAATCCCGTCACCATAAACCTGAGCCTGGGAGCCAGGCGGCAGAGCAGTCCTCCTGGGTTCCCTTACCCTCCTGCTCTCCACCCGGGCGTCCTTTCCCAATAAAATCTCTTGCTTTGTCCCCAGATGCGTCTCCTCGGAAAATTCATTTCCGAGTGTTAGACAAGAGCCCAATTTCAGGTCCTGGAAGGGGTCCCCCTTCCTGCAAGACCACTGTTCACTCTTCCCCACGCCAAATTACTTGCCCTATTGCACTTTTGGAATTATTTTAATTTTTAAAATTTTCTCACCCACCCTGCCTTTGCTGCAAGTCTTACGGACTTTTCCTTCGGCTTCTTGGAGACCTTTGTTGCATCCCAATAAGGTCCGTCTAGTCAAGACGATGGTTTTTCCTGTGGTCATGTATGGATGTGAGAGTTGGACTGTGAAGAAGGCTGAGCGCCGAAGAATGGATGCTTTTGAACTGTGGTGTTGGAGAAGACTCTTGAGAGTCCCTTGGACTGCAAGGAGATCCAACCAGTCCATTCTGAAGGAGATCAGCCCTGGGATTTCTTTGGAAGGAAAAGAAACTAAGTTTCAGCTAAAGCTGAAACTCCAGTCCTTTGGCCACCTCATGTGAAGAGTTGACTCATTGGAAAAGACTCTGATGCTGGGAGGGATTGGGGGCAGGAGGAGAAGGGGACGACCGAGGATGAGATGGCTGGATGGCATCACCGACTCGATGGACATGAATTTGGGTGAACTCCGGGAGTTGGTGATGGACAGGGAGGCCTGGTGTGCTGCGATTCATGGGTTCACAAAGAGTCGGACACGACTGAGCAACTGAATTGAACTGAACTGAAGGTCATTAAACAATCCAGAAAGCGTTGTTCTGGGTGTTCAGTTCATTTTTGGAGGTCTTTCCTGAGCCTGACAGGTTAGGTGGTGACCTCGCATCTCTCACCTGCTGGATCATCCCACACTTTCTGTGTGTGTGCATGTGCGTGTGCACTCAGCCTGAAGACTGTTCAGTCACACTCAACACTGGCCAAACAGCTGGTGGACCAAGTGCCAGCACCCAGCACCCCAATGCCCCGTGGACTGAGAGATGCCCTTTTACTCAAACGATGGGAGCTGGTGGAGGCAGACTGGAGCTCTCTGCCGAGGTTGGCCGAGCTTCCATGTGGGGTGGTCTGCAGGGAGTGTCTACTCAGCCCCGCAGGTGGTCCTTGAACACCCAGAGCAGGCCGGGTGCACCTGAGTCTCCCCAGGCTTGGCCACCATGCCTCTCTCCATCCTCCAGGAATACTGGCGTGCTGCGATTCATGGGTTCACAAAGAGTCGGACACGACTGAGCAACTGAACTGAACTGAACTGAAGGTCATTAAACAATTCAGAAAGCGTTGTTCTGGGTGTTCAGTTCATTTTCAGAGGTCTTTCCTGAGCCTGACAGGCTAGGCGGTGACCTCGCATCCCTCACCTGCTGGGTCATCCCACACTTTCTGTGTGTGTGCATGTGCGTGTGCACTCAGCCTGAAGACTGTTCAGTCACACCCAACACTGGCCAAACAGCTGGTGGACCGAGCGCCAGCACCCAGCACCCCGATGCCCCGTGGACTGAGAGATGCCCTTTTACTCAAACGATGGGAGCTGGTGGAGGCAGCCTGGAGCTCTCTGCCGGGGTTGGCCGAGCTTCCATGTGGGGTGGTCTGCAGGGAGTGTCTACTCAGCCCCGCAGGTGGTCCTTGGACACCCTGAGCAGGCCGGGTGCACCTGAGTCTCCCCAGGCTTGGCCACCATGCCTCTCTCCATCCTCCAGGAATACCATCTCACCGGAACTGTGCGGTCCAGACTCCCCCATGCTCCTGACCTCCACGTTCCGTCACTGTTCTTATTTTTATGTGGACACGCCAAGCGTGTGAAAAATGGCAATGGTCGTGGGTGTTCTTTTGGTATTAAGGGAGCTGTCCTGGGCAGCCAACTGCAAAACAAGCCCCATTTGTAGCAGAGGCTTGGCTGCCAAGTTTCCTGGTCCCTGAGGGGGGAGTTGGGAGGGGAGGGGGAGAAACATCTCCCTGTGGCTGTCTGTCTGGCAGTGTGCTGTTCGGGGCAGGAGAGAGAACGTGTGTAAGGGGCTCATTTGTGTGTCTCACATGAGCGCCCTGTGGAGGAGCTTTCCTCTCTAAAACATGTACAGTTAAGTGTGGTCACGCTTTGCTGTCTTTTGCTTTCTCCTGGAGAGCTGTTTCGGAGGCTACTGGCTGGAATTCATGCTTGAGAACAGCATCCTGGTAGACTTTCTGGCAATCTCATTTCTCTGTCATAGACGAGTTTCATTAGCTATACATGTAAACATTATTGGGTGTCAAACAGTTCTCAACCAGCTTTAATTCCATTGAACGGTGGACTCATCAGGGAATCGGTAACTTGTGGCTGGTTCTCAATTATGTGGGCGGACTGGCTGAAGTTAAGGAAGAAAGGAAGAGAGGAAGGAATAGGGGGGAGAGAAGAGGGGAGGGGGAGGTGAGGAGGGAGCCAGAGAGGAAGGTCTGAGCTTCTAAACCCGAAGGCTGCCAGGTAATTAGAAACATGCGTGAAATGGATGTTTCATTTACTGACTACCTGCAGATCAGGAAGCAAACGTCGTAATTAAAAGAGAAAATGCAGCACTCGAATAAGTCAAGTCCATTGTGCTCCCTGTGCATACAGGCTAATATTTTATGGTTAAGAGCCATAGCCAGAATACAGATTCTATCTGGACACTTTTGTTGATATTTTTGTTATAAATTTAGAAGCGTAGAACATACTAGGCTTTTTATAAACGTCACAGCTTATTAAGTCACTGGAAAGCTGGCAAAAATCCACAGCTTTTCCGTATCTCAGTAATAATTCCCAGGCTCTTCTTCTGTGTATTCCCTTCTCCTGCCAAATGCCTCCACCAAACAATTCATTTATTTCACATTAACTTCAGCCGTGCTCCGAGTTACTTCATCCATAGCTTTAAAGGAATGCAGTTAACCGTGCCAAGTATTCCTGCAAGTTTCTGCTTTACTTATAGTATATCTGCTGCTTTCCATGGCCTTTGATTCCAGACATTAACTGGCACAAGTCAGGATGTATTGGAACCTTCACCTACTTACTGCTAATAGATGTTCCCTGAATAGTGTCTCTTTGGGGAGGCGTCCTGACCATGCAGAATTTTCCTCCGATAGGTCACTGAGGAGTCTTCCTGACATTGAAATTTATTTGTCATTTTCCCTGCTGGAAGATTGCTCCCCGGGGTGAATCGTGCCTTTGTACCAGTGAATCAACCAGTCTGGATCATCTGTCTGTGTGACTCAGTTACATCTGATTTTTATGAACGTGGCTCAATTTTGTCACATGCCTGCCATGCCCTCAGATTGCCATCAACATGGAGAATTGCTAGAGATGATGTCTCGGTAGGAAATTCTGTGACTTTTCACCAGGAACTCATGGAAAATCACAGTATCTTCTGCCTGCCTAAAAAATAATAATAATTACCTTTAAACTTATAATGTATAAATTTTTGTCAGAAATTCTACTCACAAAGGAATGTGAGCTGATAGCTTTTTATGTCAACCTGAGGATCTCTGAGTGAGTCATGGCCCCAGGAGGGTTCGGGAGACTCAGGTCTAAATACCACCCTAATTAACATTGTTAGACAAAGATTAATTGGTTTGCTGTGGATTCACAGGGCATCTGAAACATGATTGCTCTTTATGAAGCAAAAGAAAACTACATTCCACTACACCATGTAGGTGAAATGTTAATTCTGGGGTTTATAAGACCCGATGAAGCTTAAACAAGCTAATAATATTTCACCAAAGAGAAGCTAATACCAGGTTGATGAATAAGGCCAATAGGAAAGCAGTTTCAATTCTGCATGACACACTCTTGTCCCTTGTACTATAAATAAGAGAGTTGGGGACAGTCACTCACATTGCCGCAGGCTGGAATTGTTTGCCATCTGAGGTCACTAAAGCTTATTCTGGATCACAGGTTAATGACCCAACTCTTTTTTTCTAGAAGGAATGAGCCGTGGGTGAGTGTGCGTGTTAACTATGTCAGCAGCTAATTCAGTTCCTCTATTCACTAGGTCTGGGTCTATTTTGAGCAAATGATATCAATAAAGCTGATAGAAGGACCACACAGAGTCATCACCCGTGATGCCTGCACGTGAGCAGCCACTTGGGGTTTTCTATACCAAGCAAAGATTTTGTCTTTGGTAATGAGAGAGGCATAAAGACACAAAGCAAGAGAAGAGAAACCCAAATACTGGGCACCAAAAGCCTAGAAAGAGGCAAAGGCAGGCTTACTCTTGTTCAGTTGCTAAGTTGCGTCCTACTCTTTGCGACCCCCGGGACTGCAGCGTGCCAGCTTCCCTGTTCTTCACATCTCCCAGAATATGCTCAAACTCATGGCCACCAAGCCCGCCACCGAACCATCTCATCCTGTGTCTCCCCCTTCTCCTCCTGCCCTCAGTCTTTCCCAGCATCGGGGTCTTTTCCAGTGAGTCGCTTCTTCCCATCAAGTGGCCAATGTGTTGGAGCTTCAGCGGGAAGGGTGGTGAGAGGAAAGCCACAGAGGAGTCTAAAGTGCAAGTCAGTTCAGTTCAGCCGCTCAGCTGTGTCCGACTTTTTGTGACCCCATGGACTGCAGCACGGCAGGCCTCCCTGTCCATCACCAACTCCCAGAGCTTACTCAAACTCATGTCCATTGAGTCGGTGATGCCATCCAACCATCTCATCCTCTGTCGTCCCCTTCTTTTTCTGCCTCCAATCTTCCCCAGCATCAGGGTCTTTTCCAGTGAGTCAGCTCTTCACATCAGGTGGCCAAAGTATTGGAGCTTCAATTTTAACATCAGCCCTTCTAATAAATATTCAGGATTGATTTCCTTTAGGATTGATTGGTTGGATCTCCTTGCAGTCCAAGGGACTCTCAAGAGTCTTCTCCAACACCACAGTTTAAAAGCAAAAAGCATCAATTCTTCAGCACTCAGCTTTCTTTATAGTCCAACTCTCACACCCATACATGACCACTGGAAAAACCATAGCTTTGACTAGATGGCAAAGTAATGTCTCTGCTTTTGAATATGCTGTCTAGGTTGGTCACAGCTTTTCTTCCAAGAAGCAAGCATCTTTTAATATCATGGCTGCAGTGATCATCTGCAGTGATTTTGGAGCCCAGAAAAGTAAAGTCTGTCACTGTTTCCACTGTTTTCCCATCTATTTGCTATGAAGTGATGGGACAAGATGTCATGATCTTAGTTTTCTGAATGTTGAGTTTTAGGCCAACTTTTTCACTCTTCTCTTTCACTTTCATTAAGAGACTCTTTAGTTCTCCTTCACTTTCTGCCGTAAGGGTGGTATTTTTCTTCCAAGAAGCAAGCATCTTTTAATATCATGGCTGCAGTGATCATCTGCAGTGATTTTGGAGCCCAGAAAAGTAAAGTCTGTCACTGTTTCCACTGTTTTCCCATCTATTTGCTATGAAGTGATGGGACAAGATGTCATGATCTTAGTTTTCTGAATGTTGAGTTTTAGGCCAACTTTTTCACTCTTCTCTTTCACTTTCATTAAGAGACTCTTTAGTTCTCCTTCACTTTCTGCCGTAGGGTGGTATTATCTGCATATCTGAGGTTATTGATATTTCTCCTGGCAAATCTTGATTCCAGCTTGTGTTTCTTCCAGTCCAGCATTTCTCATGATGTACTCTGCATAGAAGTTAAATAAGCACGGTGACAATATACAGCCTTGACGTACTCCTTTTCCTATTTGGAACCAGTCTGTTGTTCCATGTGCAGTTCTAACTGTTGCTTCCTGACCTGCATACAGATTTCTCAGGAGGCAGGTAAGCTGGTCTGGTATTCCCATCTCTAAGAATTTTCCACAGTTTGTTGTGATCCACACAGTCAAAGGCTTTGGTATAGTCAATAAAGCAGAAATAGATGTTTTTCTGGAACTCTCTTGCTTTTTCAATGATTCAACAGATGTTGGCAATTTGATCTCTGGTTCCTCTGCCTTTTCTAAATCTAGCCTGAACATCTGGAAGCTCACGGTTCATGTACTGTTGAAGTCTGGCTTTGAGAAATTTGAGCATTACTTTGCTAGTGTGTGAGATGAGTGCAATTGTGCAGTAGTCTGAGCATTCTTCGGCATTGCCTTTCTTTGGGATTGGAATGAAAACTGCCCTTTTTCAGTCCTGTGGCCACTGCTGGGTTTTCCAAATTTGCTGGCATATGAGTGCAGCACTTTCACAGCATCATCTTTTAGGGCTTGAAGGTCACAAAACATAATTCAGCTAATTTAATTTAATTTTATGTTCTATTCGAGGTCAACAATGGATAGTCCCTCTGCTTGGAGTCAGAAGAATGTGACAAAGGAGAATTGTCAATGCTGGGATTCCCTGATTAAACCTCTCCCATTCTTATGAATTATTCAGGAACAAGAAAATGTTGAGGATGGTGTAATGGCTGGTGATGTGGCTTTCTTATAAATTTCCCTTCCTTGCAAAGCAAGGTGAACTGTAGTTCTTAGATGGGAGAATCTCTTGAAATCAGGGCCACTTTGAAACTGAGGTCCACCTTGAACATCAACTTGATGTTCTGAAGTCTCATAAGCTTTACTGGCATTATTTCACTGCCTAAACTTTCTAGCAACAGACAAATCCCATTATTTTTCCTGTGAAAAGTGCTACTTCTCGAGAAAAGCACCTGGTCCAGTTTCACTGGAGAGTCCCTTCCAGACTCCAAGGATAGTGTCAGTGCTGTTTAAACCGTTGCAGAGCTTTAGAAAGACTTCTTTTTCATAAGTCAACAAAACGAGAGTATCAAAATGTGATGAAAATACTGCCTGGTACACACATACACACACACACACACACACACACACACAGCCCAAACTCAGACTAATCTAAGGAAGCACATTTATGTGGATACATTAAAACTCTTGCTTAAAACAACAGCAAGTAGAATTGAGGAGCACCAAAGATTTGATTCTCCATGAACAAGCATGAGAAGCCAGGGATACAAAGAAAGTTTCCAACGAAAATATATGTAATATGTGCGTGTGGAGGGGATGAAGAGGAGTGTTAGTAGGGGAACACTCGCCAAGGCTTTAGCATTCAATTACTTGGCAAAGACCTTGGAGACTGAAGTAATGTTACAAGTTTAACTCTTGAAATCTTTCGTTTCAGTGTATTTGTATGCAAAAAAAAAAAAAAAAACCACTCACAAAAAGTAGTTTCTATCCATTCATTTTGTATGAATGTATCATACTGTTTCCACCTCAATATTAAGATGAGAAACACAATTAAAAGTAGCAGGAGATTGCAAAGACATCTTTCAAAAGAAGATGTTCAGATGAGCAGACACGTAAGATGCTCAGCCCTGCTAGTCCCCAGGGAAATGCACATTAAAACCACCATGAGATGCCAACACACAAACACTCACATGCAGTAGAATGTCTGAAGTCCTCGTTTCCTCGCCTCTCCGTAAGATCTATTCCCCCATTTCCCCAGATAACCAGCAACCTTGTTTCTTCCGCTAGAGATTACCTCACGTTTAACAGAATTTTATGCAAGTGTGCATGATTTAATCTTTCGTGTCTGGTTGCTTTTACTCGGCAAAATGATTTTGAGGTTCATCTGCACTGCTGTGGGCTTCGTAGTTTAATCCTTTTTATTGGTGAGTGTTGTCTCACTGTATGGACATATCAGAATCTGTTCATCTTGCTGACGGGCATTTGGGATGTTTCCTGTTCTGGTCTAACAAATAAAACTGCTGTGAACATTTGTGTACGAGTATCTGTGGGGTATATGTTTTTATTTCTGTTGAGTAGACATCTAGGAATGGAATAGCTCGGTTATTTGCCTTTTTTTTTTTTTTTTTACATTTAAAGTAACTGTTAGTTTCATGAAGTGTTGGATTGAAATGCTTTCTGCCCAACAACACTCAACTTCTCTTCAACTCACTCAGTATGATAAGCCCAGCACCCTGTTTACAATCTCTAGCAGTCGGATGGTGGCCTTTTCACTATCAGTCAGGTCACGTCACTTCCCTTCTCAGCCACCTGCCGTGGCAGGATGAAGGTGGAGCTACACAGAATCTCAGCCCTAGCTGAGTAAGCCTAGCCCGTGAGACCTGGGTCAGCCAGCCCCTGGACGTCTCATCTCATCTGTGCCGAGATCCGCTTTGCTTCACGCTTGGCTCCTGGAATAAGCCAAGCTTGTCTGGCTTCTGGGAATTTGTCCCTGGTCCTCTCCTTTCCCGGAACACTCTTTATTCAAGCATCTCATGAAGCAACTTCTTTGTTCTCTCTGCTATCTGATCTCTTCCACAGAAACTTCCCTAAACGTCTCATCTCCATGGTGATCCAGTCTCACTCACTCTCCCCTCCCTTCCCTGTCCTTCAAGGTTGTCTGGCCGTGTGAAAAGGACCCGCGTGTAGCTGACCGGTCCACCTCTTGCTAGAGCATACACCCGCAGAGCCGGGGATCTGCTCTGTCAGATGGTCCAGGTGTTGCTGCCTCTTCAAATCCCCAGGGAATCCGTGCTGGACGCCACAGACCTCTCTTTGGGGCTCATGAGGAGTTCATGGTAAACCTGGGTGGTTTCAGAGCCCCAGGCCATGGGCTTGGAGGCTGCGCTCAGCTTGGAGGAGCCCTACGGACTTCTGGTACACCGCCCAGGGCACACGGGCCAGTCAGCACGGGAGACGGAGTGGAGGGTTACGCACAGGGCCTTAAATCCTTCCGCAGAATGGACCCCAGCCCTCTGTTCATCCTTTACTTACAGGACATGCCACACGGCCCCTGCCCGCTCCAAGTGCACACGGGCCTGGGGTGGAGGAGGGATGATTGCAGGAGGAGAGAGATTGCAGGAGGGGGGATGATTGCAGGAGGAGGGATGATTGCAGGAGGGGGGATGATTGCAGAAGGAGAGACATTGCAGGAGGAGGGATGATTTCAGGAGGAGAGAGGTTGCAGGAGGAGAGAGGTTGCAGGAGGGGGGATGATTGCAGGAGGAGAGAGGTTGCAGGAGGGGGGATGATTGCAGGAGGAGGGATGATTGCAGGAGGAGAGAGGTTGCAGGAGGAGAGAGGTTGCAGGAGGAGAGAGACTGCAGGAGGGGGGATGACTGAAATGGTGTGCCCCCCACTGCCCTTCTATTCACTGGACCCGGAGCGTCTAGAACTTAGTCACCAGGGCGCGCCTTACCCTTGATTCGCAGTAGGTGCTTGTTCAGTGAGACTAACCACGTTCAGATCTGAGTTTTTCTTGCCAGGGAGGCAAGATCCTGAGAGAATCCCTAGGAACTCAGTGCCAGGGGGCCTACCTCCCTCCTCCTGGCACGCGCTCCTAGCCAGCGCTCTCCTGCACTTCACCCTCTCGCCCGCTGCAGCTGACGCATTTGCGCATGAACGTGGCTCCTGCGAGCGTGCCAGTGGCTTCAGTCATGTCCGACTCTGTGCGACCCCACGGACTGCAGCCCGCCAGACTCCTCCCCCCGTGCGGTTACCCAGGCAAGAATACGGGAGTGGGTTGCCATGCCCTCTGCCAGGGTGATCTTCCCAACCCAGGGATCAAAGCCCCATCTCCTGCCTTGACAGGCAGACTCTTTACCACTAAGCCGCCTGGGAAACGCTAGCACTGACACAGAAGTGACAAATAATTGACGACGTCGGCCTGCCACAAAGTATGGGCGTCACACGTGGCTATTCCAGTCTGGGAAGGATGTTCTTTTTGGAGGATACCTTTCTGGTGCTTTACAACTAGAAGGCAGGAGCGACCACCCACTTCTAAAGGGATCCTTTTCTCTGACGCTCTCTATCTTGTTCGTTTTCGTCACTAATCACATTACTGTTAGAACGAGCGCTTTATCCTCTGCCAGAAAGATGGACCGAAGCTAGGAAAACAGCAAGCCTGTCTTGGAGTGTTCCTTCATTTTTGTTGGTACCAAGGTCTTGTCTGTGCATAGAATGATATACTCAGCACGTTGGAGGTCTGAGGAATCTTCCATTCTGACTCACAGAGGAGCAGAGCAGAAGCCTGGGAGGTCGCAGGCGTCCCCTGGTTACACCACCATCTAGGCGAGGACTGGGCGTGAAAATGTGAAGTCCCCACTTCTAGCCAGGAGCCAGACTGTCTAAGAAAAAAATAAGTAATCTTATTTTTGCTCAGTAGTTGGTTCTTTAAAAGGCTGAAGTAAGACTTCCCTGCGGGTCCAGTGGGTAAGAGTCTACCCGCCAATGGAGGGGACCTGGGTTCAGTCTCAGGTCCAGGAAGATCCCACACGCCATGGAGCAAGTGAGCCCGTGTGCAGTGGCTGCCGAAGCCTGGGAGCCTGCAGCCTGTGCCCCACAGTAAGAGAAGCCGCTGCCACGAGAAGCCCATCACCGCAGCAGAGAGCAGCCCCTCACAACACGGGGAAGCCCGCTCTCAGCAAGGAAGACCCAGCACAGCAAAATAAAGAAGCAGAGGAAAGGGCGAAATAATTAAGAGATGGTTCAAAAGGACACACGCATCCCAGCGTCCATTGCAGCACCGTTCCCAATGGCCAAGACGGAAGGTGCCTAAGTGTCCATCAGCAGACGAATGGGTAAAGATGTGGTTCACCAGACAGTGGAATAGTGCTCAGCTGTTAGCAGGAGTGAAGCTGTGCCATTCGCAGCGGTGTGGATGGAGCTGATGTTCGTCACACTAAGGGAAGCAAGTCAGACAGAGAAGAACAAACGTCAGGTGACATCACTTACACGTGATTCCAAAAGAAAAAAATGATGCACATGAACTTATTTACAAAATAGGAACAGACTCACAGCCTTAGAAATCGAATTCAAGGTTACTGGGGGAAGGGTAGATGTGTATAAGAGACAGCTCACATGCAGCACAATGTCTGAAGG
>SJYX01001223.1:711319-742795 GCA_006410675.1 Oreotragus oreotragus | reverse complement strand
CTCCTCTCAATCTTCTCCCCAGTCTCCCCATCTTCTCACATCCTCCCCCGTTCTCCCCATCCTCTCCCCATCCTCCCCTCCATCTTCCTTCCATCTTCCCCATCGCTCTCCGTCCTCCCTTCCATCCGCTCTCTATTTCTTTCTCCTCTGCTTCCTTTTCTCTCTCTTTTTTTCCCTTCTTTTTTTTAGACAAAGTCCTCAGTGTCTCCATCAAATCTACTCCAAGCATGTCATTTTGAAGGGCCCTGTGTATCAATTGGGCTCTGGGCTCTAACTGGGGCAGATAGTCCTGTGTCCGTCACGCATGTGGACACAAACTCTCTTATGTTTGGACACCTATCAAGGCCTTGCCAGAAGCCCGGGCCGGCTGGGAGTGTTGTGGGTTTCTTTTAGCCATGAATCAGTATCAGAAAGTGCTGCTATAGCTGGCTCTTAAGTTTCTTGGCTTTTTGAGATGTTTCTCATACCAGTTCCAAAGATTATTTTATCAGTGACCTTTGTAGACTAACTCTGCAGTAAACAGGAAAATATCCAGCCACTGTGACTTATGTAATACTCTGAGATTGTCTAGACAGTGTGAGAAGGGCAGAGGATGGAGCGGATTCTTAGAAATGGAAAGCAAGTCGGCAGCAGGCTTCTCTACCATGGGGATGTCCGTGCTTCCCTGCTGCAATCTGTCCGTCCGTCTGCTCTGCACTTTTGCTTGTCCACCCTTTGGTCCCAGGACACAGAAGGATTTGTCCGTAGCTGGATGTGTCTACCCTTTCTTCTGATTTAGTAACGGGGTGTAATGTCAGCGACGGGCTCATCCATCATGTTTCTTCAGCCTCGCTGCCTGGGAAAGTTAACAGGTGAAGAGTCGAGGGGTTTCCAGGCCAGGAGAATGCGTAGCCGTGGAAGGTAGGCTGTGGGGCTTTAGCTACGAAGGTGGGAGACTTGAAAGGAGGACAGACAGATTCACTCCCTTGAGCTCGCTGTTGTTTGCACACAAAACCCATCTCCAAGTGCTTTTCTCCTCCCAGCACACAAAACGCTGTGCTTATAAGCCTGTCTTTGTTTAAAGCATATTTACACGGTAGGTGTGAAATAAAATGTTATGAAAAAGACCTGATAATCCGGTCATCATTTATTGAGAAATCGGGTCGTCTGGGAGCAAGGCGACGTGCAGATGAAGATGGGGATGTATCACGCGGTCCCCTCGAAGGACCAGAGGGATGGGCTGAAGGAAAAGATCAAGTTCCCGTCGTGCCCAGGACTCAGCAATGTGTCGGCGGTGGTGAAAATGGCTCTGAGAGGAGGGGAAAGTGAAAGTGTTCGCCGCTGAGTTGTGTCTCTTTGTGACCCCACGGACTGTAGCCCGCCAGGCTCCTCCATCCACGGGATTCTCCAGGCCAGGATACTGGAGTGGGTTGCCATTCCCTTCTCCAGGGGATCTTCCCGACCCAGGGATCAAACCCGGGTCTCCTGCTTTGCAGGCGGATCCTTTACCTGCTGAGCCGCCAGGGGAGGGAGCCAGCCCCAGTGAAATGCAGAGGAAGACGGACACACCCGTGAAGGTGGGAGGGGGCGCCCGGGGGGTCGGCAGGCAGAGGAAGCAGCGCCGCCTAGGCTGGGTCTGGACCGCTGGGGGCGTCCGAGAGCCCCGCGGGACACCTGCTAGCTCCCTGCACCAGCTCGCTGGGGCTGGAGCCGGGACCCTACAGAGGCCTGCGGGGCAGCGTCTTCCCTGGGTCTGCCCCCACCCCCAGCAGGCCAGGAACCAGGGCCTCAGGTGCGAGCAGGTCACGTGGAAACACGGCAGCAGGGGGAGGCCAGCCAACAGAGGAGGGGCCAGGCAGGGACGCGGGGGCACTTCCGCACATGGCTGCTGCGGGGCACCCTCAGGGGCACGGGGACCCCTCGCGACCGGGTGATCACAGACCACCCCCCACCCCCCCGAGTCCTGGCCCATCCGCGGGCAGGCTCTCCTGGGTCCTGAACTCCCCTGGGAGCTGGTCGCGGGGAGCAGAGGCTCGGCCGGCAGGCGGGCAGCTGGGAGCGTGGGAGGAGGCAGGGTCACCCATCTTCGCAGCAGCCTCGGGGCCCTGCTGGACATCTGGGTGAGATGAGTGAGTAAGACGCCAGAGGCACTTCCCCGGGGAAAACAGAGCAAAGCCGGGTCGCCGTTTCTACAGGGCTTCTTCACAGGCTTCTTTTCAGTGACCGTGACCGGGCCCCTCATCTGAGGCCACCTTCGGGCATCAGGGATTGTCTGAGCCTGGGGCCGGGGCTGGAGGTGGGCCCCTCCCTAGGTGCCAGCACCCCTCCACCTGGGGGCATCAGGGTTGGGGAGGGCTGCAGGGGGAGGCGCAGGGGCACCTCTTAGGACTTTTCAGCACTCCCCGAAAGGACAGGAAGAGCAGACTAGTGTGGAAAGACACCAGGAGGGGACGTTAGCGATTTGGGGGCCTTATTGGAAAACTGAGTCTCTGAATACCATTTTTTTTTTTTTTAACATAACAACTTGTCACTTCCAAGGAAGATTCCCTTTGACTTCTGCCTGCTCTCTCCTCTGGAAAGAAACTCAGTGGTTTCCAGCAACGTACAAGGACGGATGTTGACGAACACAGGAAATGGGGAGCGAGCCTGAGCAGAGACCCCTGCCCCACTCCTGTGTCCCTCGAGAAGGGTGCTGGGGGTCCGATTAGTGGATTCAGTTAAGCCCTACCGAGAAGCCCAGGCGCCGTGGGGTCAGGCGTCCTGTGCTGCCCAGCAGCCTCATCCGGCACTGCAAGGGCAGAAACCTCCCCGGGGCCACTGTACCAGAGACCAGGGTCTCCCCGAGAGGATCCGAGGGAGCAGGGCTGACCAGCTTTCTCCACAAGCCTTTCAAAGAGAATCTCCCTCCCAGCAGCGCCCTCCTTGCTTCATCAGAACCCCTTCTCCACTTTGAAGCCCCTCCTTCCTTGGGCTCACAGAGGAGTGGAGCAGAGCGCGTCCCGGCTGGAGAAGAAGTCAGCTGGTCACTAAGAAATCAAGTCACTCGATGTCCTCTAGCCCCTGCAGAGGTCACGAGCGCTGCCCGGGCCAGAGAAGATTTTGCATGGAGAAACCTTCCAGATTTGATCCCTGGGTTGGGAAGATCCCCTGGAGAAAGAAATGGCAACCCACTCCAGTATTCTTGCCTGGAGAGTCCCGTGGACGGAGGAGCCTGATGGGCTATACAGTCCATGCGGTCGCAAAGAGTCGCCAGACACAGCTGGATGACTAACACTTTCACTTTTTTTATCTGAAGCTAACATATAGTGTCAGCCTACCAGACTTCGGTGAATAAAACCGTGTATCGTGCACAGCACTGCCACCTTCACGCTTTCCAGTGCTAACCAGCAAAAACACCTGGGAGAGTGTTCTCACTTCTCCCCGCTTCGACGGCAGGCCTAAGCAGCAAGTTGTGGCTCCATCTCTCCTTCCCAAGGCCTGAGGCCGAGAGTGCTGGTGTCATCACGGGGCTGAGGCAGGACAGTCTCAGCTTTGTGCACGAAGAACCTTTGAGCTTGAGCTAAAAATCTGAGAAAAGCACCGCCTCCTGCCACCCTCTCAGCCATGCCCGGGCTTCATTCCAGCGTCTATCCAGCACTCACAGGTGCCGAGAAGACAGGCCAGGTGAACACAGACGCTCTCCAGAGGCCTAGGGTCCCCTGGAAGAGACCAGCCACTTCCCCAGCAACCCCTCCTCCACCCTCGGTTGGCTGTGAAGTGAAGGGAAAGTCGCTCAGTCGTGTCTGACTCTTGGCGGTCTCATGGACTATACAGTCCATTGGGTTCTCTAGGCCAGAATACTGGAGTGGGGAGCCTTTCCCTTCTCCAGGGGATCTTCCCAATACAGGGATTGAACCCAGGTCTCCCGCATGGCAGGTGGATTCTTTACCAGCTGAATCACAAGGGATGCCCAAGAATGGAGTGGGTAGCCTATCCCTTCTCCAGGGGATCTTCCCGACCCAGGAATGGAACCGGGGTCTCCTGCATTGCAGGCGGGTTCTTTACCATCTAGGCCACCAGGGGCTGGCTGGGCCCTGCCTAACTCAGGAGCTCGGTATTCCTGGGAAGCCGTTCCCTCCCGGCCCGGCGGAGTCGCGGCTGTGCCCGTCTCCACGCCGCCCTGAGGACGCACGCAGCTCGCGCTGCACTCCCGAGCTCGCCCCTGATGGGTCTGAACCCCTCGCCTCTGTTGCTGCTGCCTGGTCACTCAGTCATGTCCGGCTCTCTGTGACCCCGTGGCCTGCAGCCCGCCAGGCCCTCTCTGATGCCAGGAGTTTGCCCACGATCGTGTGCATTGAATCCACTCCCCACGACTCTCTCTTCAAGTGGGAGCTGTTCTGACCCAGGCCTGGCCACAGAGCAGAAAGCCCAGACGTGTTTCACAACAGAATGGGGGAGAAATTGGAGCACACGGTCCCCAGAGACCAGCTGTGATGGAGTCGGGGACACCAGAGGCTTCCAGGGGCAGAGCGTCCTGGAGAGTCTGGAGGCTGAGTGAGAGCTGGCCCAACCAAGAGCGGAGAACAGCTTCACGGGTGGGGACTCAGTGCCGGCAGAGGCAGCGGCTGGACAGTGTCACGGCGGGACAGCGGGGTGTGGGGGGCCGAGAGCAAGTTCCCACGAGGTGCAGGAAGGCCCCTGGGAGGAGGGGCAGGGCCGCCCAGAGGGCACCGGGGGTGGCAGAAGGCGGGAGTCACCGACAGATGGGCAGATGGAGCGACATAGTCCAGAGGTTCTGACGCCAGCGTCCCCAAGCAACCCCACCAAGACCCTCCTGCAGAAACTGTCTAGAGGGACTCTCCTAGGTCTGGGCCTGAAAAGTCTGCTCTGGAGGTTTGGGTGGGTGCCTCACGTCTTCCACAAAGGCCAGTGTTGCTGTGGTGAAAGAGGGAGAGGCTGGGAGGTTGGGGTTAGCAGATGTAAACTCTTATAGATAAGGTGGATAAAAACAAGCTCCTGCTGGATGGTACAGGGAACTATATTAAATATTCTGAAATAAACCTTCAGGGAAGAGAATCTGAAAAGGAAGTGCTCATGAAATGTCAGGAGGGGAAGAAAGAGCTACACGGGCCGCCAGCTGGTTCAAGTTAAATCAATGCTGACTTGGAATATTAAATTTTCACTGCTCTGTGAAGCATGCAGGTTGTTCTCCGCGCTAGTCCACAGAGGGCCATGGGGCTTTTGCTGAGCCGAGGTCCCGTGAGTATCTGAACTGCCTGCTCAGCCTGCACGGCCCGCGGTCCCAGGGCTTTGAGAAGAACGTAGTGGCTGTTCACCAGCATCCCCACTGTGCCAGAGGCGGCTCTGTGCTCTTTGGATGGGACCGGGGCTGTCCACCACAGACGCGGGTGTGGTGTGAGGCAAGAGGGATGAGCAGGTGATGAGAGAGAACCCCTGGGCCCCTACGTAAAGTGCTGACCTTCACCCCACGATATGTGAAGGCCTGGGATTAGGCTGAGGGCCTTAATGGCATGGATGCTTCCAAGCCCTTATCAATTACAAGCTAAATGGGATTTAATTTGAGGGGATCCTGGGTTCTGCAAGAGTTCGTCTATCCCTAAAGAGGAGCAAGCTGATTCGTTTCCCTTATGAAGTTCACCTGCAAACCTGCCAAATATTTTACAATTAAGGCCAGATGAGAACCAGAGCTGAGGGGTTTAGAGAGAAGTTTCATCAGGGCTCCTTCAGAGGACCAATGGGAATGGGAAGTTAGGCAAATCGCCCAAAGGGAAAAGCACAAAAATACAACAGCCACCTCGTCCTTTCAGATCACATTTGTTAATCCAAACAAATTGCTCAGACTGAATTTGGATCAGCTTATGGTGGTGGCCACATGAAATGTCTCACTTCGTCATTTGCATCTTTGGAGTTCTCCGCATGCAGGCCAAGTGGGGCAGAGGGGAATTTAGAGCTCCCACCTCACCCTGCTTCCTCACCCAGAAGCGAGCCCAGCGGGCCAAGGGCTGGGTCAACGGCCCCTCTCTGTGCCGCAAGTCTAGGAGGGAGCACTTGTCCCTCGCCCGCCACACCTCACACGGTGAGAGCTCCACGAGTCTTCACGGACATCACGGTGGCTGTAATTCAAGGTCACGGAGGGCAGGCCTGCGGATCAACGAGATCCTCTGCAACGAGACCCCCCGGTGTGGGGCTCGGGTGGAAAGGCTGTCCGTGGGTGACCCCAGATGGATTCCTGCTCCTCTTCAGGCCTGTACAGATGAAGCTTCATGTTCTAAGCGAAAGGACGGGCGGCGTATTTTACAGTGCACTTCAGGAGCAGACAGATCACGGGTGGTGACTCTTTAGAAAAAGAGAAAGGTGGTGGAGAGAGCTGGCCTGGCCTGCGGCATCATCCCCTGGGTGTCAGGGTGCTCTCCGGGGGACGTACTCACGCTGTGCTCGGTGGTGACTTAGGTGGTATCAAGACATGGAAGGACTGCTTAGATTATAAAGATGTGATGTCCAAAATCTAGGTTACTTTTAGTGGCAACTGTACAATATGAGAGCTTCCACTGTGGCTCACGGAGTAAAGAATCTGCCTGCAATGCGGGAGACCTGGATCCAATCCCTGGGTTGGGAAGATCCCCTGGAGGAGGGAAAGGCTGCCCACTCCAGGATTCTGGCCGGGAGAATTCCATGGACTGTACAGACCATGGGTTGCAAAGAGTTGGACACGACTGAGCGGCTTTCACTGTATAATGTGAATTACTTTGTACAAAGTTATATCCACAAATATTCACGTCTTTACAACGTCCTGTGCTTCCCACGGTACCCGCATCAATATTCTTAGATCCTAAAAGCTTGTTCTGCAGGGGAATTTTGGAGCAAGTAGAGGATGGAGGGAAAGGCGGACGTGTTCACTGATGGGCTCACAGCCTCAGCAAAGCCATCAAAGATCCCGAACACCAGCCACCTCACCAGAAAGAAAAGAAGTCATGAGAAGAGGTGCACGTCACTGGCGGGTGGGACGGGCCTGGGACTTAGCAACCACACAGACACGTCTGGTCAGTGCCCAGCATGGGGCAGTTATCCGACTAACGGCCACTCCTGTCGAAGACTCTGCTTGGGCCGTCGATGGGAAGGGAACCAGGTGTCTGGCAGAGAATGAACACGTACAAAACATGTCACGTGAGGAAGCAGAGACCAGCCTGGTGGGAACAGTGAACCCGGGGGCTGGATGTGAAGACGCCCTTTGATCAGCTTAAACCATGGAAAGCTGCCCACACCTGCGGAGAGACCTGTCACCTCCTGCTCTGGGTCGTATGAGTCCAGAGCGGCCCTGAGCCCTGATTTGGGCCCGAGGCCCCAGGCCCTGCGGCAGCCTCCTCTGTCGAGGCTGGGATGTGAGTCAGGGCAGAGAGGGCCACGCTGCAGGCCGGTAGGTCCTCTGATGCTTGTCAGAGAAGCATTTAATACCGATCAGAAATCTCACGCCAGCTCCACGTCCAAGGAAATGTCCAGGATGCAAAACTCTCCATAGAAAATGTAACAGGCACAGCTTCACCTGGAGCATCTTCAGAAAAAGGCACAGCCAGGGTCTTACGACCCCTTCAACTATAGCCTGATCGCCATAACCCATTTTAGACGAAAACCTAAAATGTCATTTGTTTTCCCTTGAGAATTCTATTTACTTACAGCTAACCAAAGCCAAGCAAAATGGTCATATTGTTCCCCTCATTATGCTTATTATTGCATGAGTATAAAATCGGGGATCTGTAGATGTGATGCTGCTTAGAAAGTTCTCCCCAAAGTGCCTGACTTGAGAGACACAACGATACCTTGAGTTGCCCCTCGTTTGAAAATATTTAGAATAAAATGATCATTTCTCTTTTTAAAGCCTGGACGTTGAACTCTCACACAGAACTAGCATTTCACAGCCAACAGGAGATAAAGGCTATAGGCAGGCAGACACTGAGCCTGGATTTTTGAGGCTGGAGGATGAAAAGTTGGAGGCTGTGGGAGGCTGGCGGTTGGGAGCTGGGGGCTGAGATCTGGAGGCTGGAGGCAGACCTCTGGCTCTGGTAAATGTGGATACAGCTGAGTATATGGTCCTAAGCTCTTAGCCTCCAGCTTGGAAAGGGGGACGTTAAGCAGGAACCCATGGGAGGCTGTCCAGGGGAGCCTTTATGTCCTGGGTGGGCAGGGACACCAGTCAGGGTGTTATAAGTTTGGCAAGTGCGGGAGGCGGGCCAGGGTGACGCTGCGTGAATGAGCTGACAGAACCCCTGCAGGGAACGTGGTCAGTCTGGTGGAGCCCCGCTCCCTGCCCTGTGAGGTGCCAAGTCATGTGGAGCTGAGCCCTGGAGCGCCCGGCTGGACGCCGGGGCCGCGGGGCTGGGGCGGGGCGAGCCTGGGCGCCAGGTGCGGGAGGCTGCAGGCCACGCTGGCTGGGGTCTCTGGAAACAGCGACGGGGGCCATCTGCTGGCGAAGTCTGCAGAGGGGGTGGCCACGACAGGCTCTCAAGAAGCGCAGACATTGGCCAGGCTCAGCTTGCTGCCTCGGCTGGTGGACAGCACCATGTTGGGGCGGGAACCAGGAGGGGCTCGGCAGCCAGGACTCGAAGTGACCCGGGGAGCTGATGGATGGCCTGCAGTGACCGTCCACAGCCGTCGGGGTCTTGGAGGTCACTGCCTTGACCCACTGGTCCCAGCGGGTGGCGGTGAGACCAGCTGTATGCAGTCTGAGATGCAGCTGCGGGCCTCTCCTCTGGGTGGGGGTGGGGGGGGACGGTCACTCTTCCCTAGGATCTGTGCTGGAACCACAGCCCAAACCCTCTCTCTGGGATGCTTCATAAAACATCACCGAGAAAAAACAGGAGTGACATGATCCATCAAGCTGCTGATCACAAATTAAACATCCCAAACTCTCTATCTCCTGAACACCAGGAGCGTCCAGCTAAGATTGTGGAAGAGACCATGGCTGGATTAGCAACACGGATAAAGGCAGGGAGAGGGGGGTCCCCTACCTGACGCCGTCACTGACAGGCCGGTTCATCAGAAAGGAAGATTTTGAACCCACGACCACCACGATTAATTAGAAGTTGCTTTTAAAAAATTCATTAAAAAAAAATAATGGTGAAATAACAGCACAATAGGAAAATGTGTTAATAAGAGCATATTCTTGTCAAGGCTTCCCAAGCTCTGGAGTGTGGACCCTGGCAGCTCCTGAAACCTGCCGGGGACTCCGGAGTGCAGTGCTCTCTTCATCAGAACCCTGAGGTGTGTGTCGTGTGCTGAACTGTGTCCCCAGATTCAGGTCTCGAGGTCCTAAACCCTGGGGCCTTGTCTGCGGCCTGATCTGTAAGCACGGTCAGTGCAGGTGTGAGAGCCGGGAGGGAGCCGCAGCGCCGGGCCCCGGTGCAGCGTGAGAGCGCGAGAGTGCTGCTCGCTCAGTCGTCTGATATTTGTGACCCCGTGGACTGTAGCCCACCAGGCTCCTCTGTCCACGGGACTCTCCAGCAAGAATCCTGGAGTGGGCTGCCTTTCCCTTCTCCAGGGGATCTTCCCGAGGTAGGGACTGAACCCAGGTCTCCTGCATTTCAGGTGGGTTCTTTACCATTTGAGCCACCGGGGAAGCTATAATCCAGTGCGGCCAGTGTCCTTCTAAAGCGGGGCCTATGGGTGCAGAGACATGCCGGAAACCGGTGGGGAACAGAGCCGGGGCAACCACGCTGAGGACGCTGCTGACCGCCTACAGCCCCAGCAGCTGGAGGGGGCCAGGGCAGGGCCCGCCCAGCCCCGCAGGGGGCCACCTGCCATCCCCCCTCAGCTCGTGCCCACACTCCAGAGTGGAGCTTCTGCTGCTGAAGCCCTGCAGACTCACGCCAGGACTTGCCATGGGTGTGCATATTCTCCCCACCTTCTAGAATATTCCAGGGCCAGAGGGTAAATCTGCGGGCTTTCAGAGATCCACTCGACTTCCTTCTACTCCTGCAAATGTGTCTGGACCCAGCACCCACAGGGCATCAGTGGGGACCTCCTGTGTCAGCCGTCAGGACAGNTCTCCCCACCTTCTAGAATATTCCAGGGCCAGAGGGTAAATCTGCGGGCTTTCAGAGATCCACTCGACTTCCTTCTACTCCTGCAAATGTGTCTGGACCCAGCACCCACAGGGCATCAGTGGGGACCTCCTGTGTCAGCCGTCAGGACAGCAGAGATGGAGCAGGAACATTCCAAGGGCTGCCTAACTGCCCCGGACCTCGGAATTTCTCCTGGAACAGCTCTGCAAAAACAGTGGTCTCAGGGCGGGAGCCCTGGGCTCCTCTGTCCCGCACTTGCTGTGACTTGAGGCCGTGTGACTTGAGAAAGCCTCTGGCAAAGCCCTCGAACCATTGATCCCAACCCCAAGGCGGCGTCTTTTTAGTATTTTCTGTCAGGATGGGACATGTGCGAGCAAGCCATTCACGCAACTGAAGCTACTTAGCATGCATGCACATATCAACTTCATTACTTATTTTATTGCTGGTTTTGATGAAATATTTAAAATGTTTTAAAATGTCTTCAGTATTAATTGTAATAGGTTAAATATCAATAGATACAACCCACTTTCTCAGTTCATTTTATTTCTCTGCCACGGAGTAATTCATCCCTGTTTTTGTTCAACCTTTAAAATGTACCAAAAAGATAGAAAATAAAAAGAAACGCAGCTCTTACCCTGGGGCTGATATTTGCAGTCCCAGGGTAAATGCCATTCTACATTTAAGCTAAGTGTACAAAATTAATATCAGATGATGCATTCCGAACCAAACGTCTGTCAGAGTGCGTGCTGTCTGGGCTGCTGACCCAGTGATGAGTTACGGTCACCTGAGGACGCTTAGCCTGAGGCTCGTGTCCGTCAGGGGCAGGCAGACCTCTCGCCCTGCTCACCCGCATTCCGTGTTGCTGATGAATGATAGCTTCCCAAAGTGAACTTCACTTTACACTAAGGTTTATTTTTTAATTGCAGTATTTTATTTGTTTCGTATCTAATTGTTCTTACTGTGAGGAAATTATTCAGATTCTGTGCTCCATTTTAATTTTTAATAAAAACGTCTGTCTCTCCTGCCGCCCTCTGTGCCCTCTCTGTCCCTTTGTCTCTCATTCGTCAGAGACGACACTCAGCTTCAGCGAGAATCCTCAGAGAACTTCCTCAGTTCTTGGGGACCCTGGTGCACACCCTCCCCTCCTTACGCTGTGGAAAGGCAGCTCTCGGGAGACCGTCAGCTCTTCGGTTCACGATTCCAGCCCCGAAGCTCGAGTTCATGGCCATCATAGGAAACGTTATTCCATGTGTAGGAGGTCGTCATCAGGTATCTCAGTCAAATTTTGTTTTTATCTTCATAATCAAGGGGAAAAAAGGAAACCCACACCCTCCTATCAATCATAAAGCATTGAAGGTAAACTATTTCTCTGGGTCCTGACCCTGTTTAATCACATGAAGAAACCAAATCCACACTGTAGACCATGTTTTACTCTCAGTAATTTCCTGTCTTGAAATTAACACAGGTCTTTCAATCCCCTTGGCCAAAACAAAAAAGCAAAAAAAAAAGCAGTGCTTTTGAGGGGGAGAGTTACAGTCTGATTTAGAACTGAGATGAGAAGTTGCCTCTGTTACCACCTTCCTTTGTTGGTAAGATTCTCAGTGATCTAGCTTCCTGTGCCCATTTTTACACGTGACAGAAACGTCATTCTCAACAGTGTTTTTTCAATGGCCATTTCTGTCAGTGATGGCTAATTAAACCATGCCATCAATCTCTGCAGGTATTTCACTTTGTTCTTTGGTAGACTGTTGAATAGGTGTTAGTGGATATCAGTCATGACTAATATGTGGAAAATTTTTAAAGAGATGGGGATACCAGACCACCTTACCTGCCTCCCAAGAAATCTGTATGCAGGTCAAAAAGCAACAGTTAGAACCAGGCATGGAACAACGGATTCATTCCAAGTAGGGAAAGGACTGCAAGGCTGTATACTGTCACCCTGCTTATTTAACTTCTATGCACAATACATCATGCGAAATGCCAGGCTAGATGAAGCACAAGCTGGAATCAAGATTGCCGCGAGAAGTATCAACAACCCCAGATATGCAGATGACACCACCCTTAAGGCAGAAAGTGAAGAGGAACTAAAGGGCTTCTTGATGAAAGTGAAAGAGGAGAGTGAAAAAGCTGGCTTAGAACTCAACATTCATAAAACTAAGATCATGGCATCTGGTCTCATCACTTCATGGCAAAAAGATGGAGAAACAGTGGAAACAGCAACAGACTTTATTTTCTTGGGCTCCAAAATCACAGCATATGGTGACTGCAGCCATGCAATTAAAAGACGCTTACTCCTTGGAAGAAAAGTTATGACGAACCTAGATAGCACATTCAAAAGCAGAGACATTACTTTGCCAACAAAGGTCCGTCTAGTCAAAGCTGTGGTTTATCCAGTGGCCACGTATGGATGTGAGAGTGGACCATAAAGAAGGCTGAGTGCCAAAGAATTGCTGCTTTTGCACTGTGGTGTTGGAGAAGGGTCTTGAGAGTCCCTTGTACTGCAAGGAGATCCAACCAGTCCATCCTAAAGGAGATCAGTCCTGGGTGTTCATTGGAAGGACTGATGCTGAAGCTGAAGCTCCAATACTTTGGCCACCTGGTGTGAAGAACTGATTCATTGGAAAAGTTCCTGATGCTGGGAAAGATTGAGGGCAGGAGGAGAAGGGGACGACGGAGGATGAGATGGTCGGATGGCATCACTGACTCGATGGACATGAATCTGAACAAGCTCCAGGAGCTGGAGATGGACAGGGAGGCCTGGTGGGCTGCAGTCCATGGGGTCACAAAGAGTCGACATGACTGAGCGACTGAACTGAACTGAGTCACGACTAGGAAGAATCAGTTCAGTTCAGTTCAGTCGCTCAGTCATGTAGCAAGACTATTTTGAAAGTTGGCATTTACTGCAAATCCAGGTCCATTATGTGTGGTTCCTGCAGAGCAGAGATAAGGCAGGGTCATCGGTGTGGACCCAGCCCTCTGTGGAGACCCCGGGCCCTCCTTCTGAAGCTGTCTCTTATACACATCTGTTCAGTCCATCCCCACAGGCGGAAGAATGGGTGTATGCCAGTCCACTCTTGGGGAAGGCAGTGGAAATAGATGGTATCAGCCAGATCTCCACGGCCCCTCCTCCCTTGGCAGAACTGCACTGAGGCAAGGTTCAGAGGTCACTGTGTGTGCTCCTGAGAGTGAGGATCCAGCAATCTCCTCTCTGGCCAGGCCCTCCACCCCCAGAAAGAGGAATTTGTTTGTTTGTTTTAACACACAACTGAAAAGGAAGAGCTGAAGTCCAGACCCACCTGATAAGCAAAAACAGCATTTTCAAGCATAGATAAATTGGACGTTTTTCTTCTGGGCATGAAGGGACACCTGTAGTTAGTACACATTCCCAGCCCTGCCCTCAGCCCATCCCAGGCAGCTGAAGGAGCAACTGAGCCTCAGGCCTGTGGGACAGGCAGGGAAGAGGCCTCTTGAGGCACATGCGCATTAGTCCGAGGCAAGTCGGGATCCTGCAGGAGACCCCTTGGCCCCTGGGTGTCCTGTCCCAGAGCTGTGCAGCTGGCCCAGGGTGAGAAATGGAGCCAGGCATGGGCTAAAAGGCCCCCAGGAATTGGCCTGGACCCCAGATGACGGGCTCTGCCCCCTGGCAGCTCTGGAAGCCTGAACACTTTCCCAAGCAGGATGGAGCTGGGGGACAGAGGGTATATATGACCCCCACAGACCCCAAACTCAGGCACTGCGTCTGCCTGAGAACTCACAATGATTCCACCCGGCTGACAGCTCCTGCCCGAGGCCCCACCAGACAGGGATGAGTTGGAGCCCTCATCTAGGGCCTTGGCTTGCTCCACTGTGAAGAATGAGGCAGAATCATGGGAAGGCATCCACACAACCCCTGCCCTTGGCTTTGCCCACAGGCAACAGTCCAGGAGGTTCCCAGCCTTGCCTCTCACCTGCCTGGGCTGGGCCAAGGCACAACTACTATCAGAGGCTGGGGTCTGGTGGCTGGTGCGGTCTCTCCCGCTGTGCTCACTTTAAGCTGGACATAACCAGCTCACAGAAAAAGCAGCCCCTACTCCCTGACAGAGCTGACCTCAAAATTTCAGACTAGGGTGAATTATCCTCATACCTGATCCACGGGTAAAACTATAACAGGAGGGTGAGCCTCACATCCGGGACCAGGTGGAAGTGCCAGGTTGACGACATGCTGGTGAAAGTACCATAAGAGTACAGATGCAGGGCGCGCTGAGACCAGCCTGGCTTCCAGCACAGTGGAAATTCTTCCAGCTGCCTCTCTAGACTCTTTACTCCCCGCACGAGCTGGTGACAAGGGTGTATGTGTCAAGGATGTATGTGTTGAGGGAAAAAGAGAAAAATCTTAGGAGTGATCTGCAGCCAGTCCCTCCCACCATGGCCTAATCCCAGGGCTGGCCCGGGGTGAGAGGGAGACATCTGGGATTTGAGCTCTCTCCTGCCCGGGTGGGAACATCATGTTCCCTACTCAGAGATGCTCGTCCAGCTGATGAGGACTAGGGGTCCTGGGAGGACTCCAGGCAGGAGGAGACAGGGTTGAGTGAGAAAGGCCAGCTCGGTTTGAGAAACCGGAAGGGGAAGGAACTCCAGAGACATGTGATTCCAGAACAACTCTATATACTCCCAGCCCCGGCCCTCCCCTGGCCCAGGCCCTGGCAGAGAGGAGCGCTACCTCACTCCCAGCCCCAGCCCAGGGCTGCAGGGGAGACAAGGCACCACAGCTGTTCACACACACACCTCAAGCTCTCCCCTGCCGTCGCCTCCAGCACAGAAGGCCTGCCTTGATCTCCTGGTCCAACGCTGGTCCCCTGCACCTTTGGATGGCCTCTTTCACCTCACAGCCCATTCCTGCCTGGGGCCTGGTTACTTCTACGTCCCTGAGATGAGGTCTCTGAGCAGCACCTCCCCTCCATCCTTCACCTCCAGGCCCCTCACNTATGGTGACTGCAGCCATGCAATTAAAAGACGCTTACTTCTTGGAAGAAAAGTTATGACGAACCTAGATAGCACATTCAAAAGCAGAGACATTACTTTGCCAACAAAGGTCCGTCTAGTCAAAGCTGTGGTTTATCCAGTGGCCACGTATGGATGTGAGAGTGGACCATAAAGAAGGCTGAGTGCCAAAGAATTGCTGCTTTTGCACTGTGGTGTTGGAGAAGGGTCTTGAGAGTCCCTTGTACTGCAAGGAGATCCAACCAGTCCATCCTAAAGGAGATCAGTCCTGGGTGTTCATTGGAAGGACTGATGCTGAAGCTGAAGCTCCAATACTTTGGCCACCTGGTGTGAAGAACTGATTCATTGGAAAAGTTCCTGATGCTGGGAAAGATTGAGGGCAGGAGGAGAAGGGGACGACGGAGGATGAGATGGTCGGATGGCATCACTGACTCGATGGACATGAATCTGAACAAGCTCCAGGAGCTGGAGATGGACAGGGAGGCCTGGTGGGCTGCAGTCCATGGGGTCACAAAGAGTCGACATGACTGAGCGACTGAACTGAACTGAGTCACGACTAGGAAGAATCAGTTCAGTTCAGTTCAGTCGCTCAGTCATGTAGCAAGACTATTTTGAAAGTTGGCATTTACTGCAAATCCAGGTCCATTATGTGTGGTTCCTGCAGAGCAGAGATAAGGCAGGGTCATCGGTGTGGACCCAGCCCTCTGTGGAGACCCCGGGCCCTCCTTCTGAAGAGCGTGTACTGCCACCACGCGCCCGCAATTCACCCACCCACAGAGCTGCCTAGAACAGCGACAGCTGAGCGTTTCCTGACCAGTGCCAAATGGTGCAATAAATTACAGCTCCTGTAACGAACTAGCTCCCCGTAAATGAGCGCCAGATGTTTTACAGGTGACCCGAGAGAATGCCACGATTCCCCGAATCCCATAAATAATAGGAAAGCTGTCAAGAAGAATAATCAAATATAGATCACTTTAAAGTGTCTCAGCAGTCCTGCCTTTTAACTCTTTGTCAACTAAAACGCCCTGCTTTCTTTATATTAAAATAAAAGCAACATTTCCCAAAATTTCTCTTATTAAGCAGACAATTCTGGTTAATTTTTTGTAGTAGAATGAATGTGGCTCTAATCTGGGCTTTAAGAATATACTAGGACCGCCCACGGTCCAGAACACTGCTGAGGGAGCGGAACGCAGCCCGAGGGGTGACGGGCCCCTGGGGCAGCGACCGCCCAACAGGGAAGACCAGCCTGCTTGCTCCCTCCTGTTTCCTGACCCCCTGGGGTCTGTGTCTCTGGAGAACCCTGACGAATGCCTGTCACTGGCCCCAGAAGCCCCAGTCTGCTCTCTACACATGTGCTTTTTCTAGAAATTTCATGTAAATCATATTATATGACTATAGTCTCCTGTGCCCGACCCCTTATATTCCGCATAATGGTCAAGTTTTTGTGATTCACCCAGACTGTCAGACGCACTGGTGGTTTGTTCTTCCTTCCTTAACGCAGTATCCATGCTGCCACATTTGCTGACTCATTTGCCTCTTGGCGGATATTTGGGTTGCTCCTCATTTTTGGCAGCTATGAACAGTGGAACCATCAACTTTCAGGCGCTAGTCTTTGTGTGGATATTTGTCTTGATTTATCTTGGGATATGTTTATAAGGCCTAGTAGCTGGATCATAGTAAGCAGATATGCATCTTTCTAAGAAACTGCCAGACTCTTTTCCAAAATGTTGGTATTATCTTGCATTCCCACCAAGGTGTAAACATCTCGCCTCTCTTCCAACCCTCAGTAATGCCAGACTTCTGGAATGATTATAGCCATTCTAGAGGGTGCGTGGTGTTATCTTATTTTGTGGGTCTTTGTTTTCAAAGCATATTTTTGTTGGGCATAGAATTCCCGACGGACAGGGTTTCCCACACTGCGCTCTTGCCACGTCATCGTCTGGTTTACTGGCCTCACCTCTGTGTCCCAGTGGGTGACAGGCTGCTCTGCAGGTGCTTCCTTTGTGTTGGATCTCAGCAGTCTGACTGAGATGCGCCTTTGAAGACACTTTGTGTTTGTACTTATGTTTGTGCTGTTTCCTTCTCTTAGGGTGTGTTGAGCTTCCTGGACTTCTCGATTTAGAGTTCTCATCGAATTTAGGGATGTGTGCGCCTGCTGTGTTTTCAAGCATTCTTGGCTGACTCTTCCTGAGACTCAGTTATATTAACTCTCAGGATATTACTTGACAGATTGTCCTGCTCCCCCCATTGTTTCTCTCTGTGCATCTTTTGGGAATTTCACTATTGTTATTTCTTTGAATTCCCCAATCCATTTTAGGGAAACGTGTGGTTGAACTCAGGTGTCTAGACTTGGAGGACAGGTAGAATTTCAATGCTAAAGCTTGATCACTAAAGTAGCATTTTAACTGCAAGATGCGCAGGCAAAGCATGGCTCTTGGGTCAGCTGGCCTTTTTTTTTTTAAGTAAAGCTTCACTTGAACATGGCCTGGCTCACCCATGTGTTGTCTACAGCTTCCTGTGAGCTGCAATGACAAAGCTGAGTCTCTGCATGAGAGGCCACACAGCGTGTGTTCTAGCAGAACCTAAAATATTCGCCAACAGAAAAAGGTGCAAGAGTCATGGTCTGGGGAATTCCCAAGCAGGCAGCCTTCACCGTATGGACACACGGAGACTGAGGGCTTGGCCCACTTTTTATCACAAGTAACACCATTCTTTCTCATTTAAGCGTAAACTTTATCTTTCAAAACACTTGGCAATACTTAACGTAGTACTTAATGGAAACATAAACGCGCACATGCTGAGTTCCCGCCGCTCTTATGTTTGTGCTGTTTCCTTCTCTTAGGGTGTGTTGAGCTTCCTGGACTTCTCGATTTAGAGTTCTCATCGAATTTAGGGATGTGTGCGCCTGCTGTGTTTTCAAGCATTCTTGGCTGACTCTTCCTGAGACTCAGTTATATTAACTCTCAGGATATTACTTGACAGATTGTCCTGCTCCCCCCATTGTTTCTCTCTGTGCATCTTTTGGGAATTTCACTATTGTTATTTCTTTGAATTCCCCAATCCATTTTAGGGAAACGTGTGGTTGAACTCAGGTGTCTAGACTTGGAGGACAGGTAGAATTTCAATGCTAAAGCTTGATCACTAAAGTAGCATTTTAACTGCAAGATGCGCAGGCAAAGCATGGCTCTTGGGTCAGCTGGCCTTTTTTTTTTTAAGTAAAGCTTCACTTGAACATGGCCTGGCTCACCCATGTGTTGTCTACAGCTTCCTGTGAGCTGCAATGACAAAGCTGAGTCTCTGCATGAGAGGCCACACAGCGTGTGTTCTAGCAGAACCTAAAATATTCGCCAACAGAAAAAGGTGCAAGAGTCATGGTCTGGGGAATTCCCAAGCAGGCAGCCTTCACCGTATGGACACACGGAGACTGAGGGCTTGGCCCACTTTTTATCACAAGTAACACCATTCTTTCTCATTTAAGCGTAAACTTTATCTTTCAAAACACTTGGCAATACTTAACGTAGTACTTAATGGAAACATAAACGCGCACGTGCTGAGTTCCCGCCGCTGAATTTCGGTTGTGAATAGCTGTCACCTGGCTTGACTCTGGCCCCTGAGTCCTCTCGTACAGAGGAGCTTTTGAGTCTCCATGTGAATTGCAGCTTTAAGTGTTAAAAGGCCTCAAATGCATGCAGCGCCCCCAGCACTTGAAGTTCAAGTGGGACTTCAGCCTCTCGGCTAAGGCTGTCACCTCTGCGAGTTTATAGCCGCTACAGGGAGTTCACGTGCCTGATTAGAGGATTAGAAGGCTCCCCGCACTGTTGTCAGAGGCACATGTGGCAGCCAGAGGCCTGGACGCTAAAGCTGGCGGCGGCTCCCCAGACCTGGTTTGTGACTCCACGTGCTGCAAACCATTCTGTCCGGTGAACGCACAGCTGTTTTCTCATGCATGTGCCGTGTAATGGGAGTGGCCGGAGCAACGTGTAGAAGAGGGGTGTTCCACGAATTCCATAAGTTACATCAACCAGGTGACTTTACGCTACTGCCTCTCAAATATTTTCTTTTACATTCTGTAACTTGATTTTTTAAAAATCCATCTTAAAACACAAACGTGGTCATAGCACGTGTGTCCTGGGGTTCTCAGACTTTGTTTCCTTAGGTGTCAAGGACGCTGGGGGCGGGCACCACACTTGCTCCCCTTCCACAGGGAGAGCAGGCTTTCTGCTGACCTGCCCGCCGGTGTGCAGTCTTGAGCATATGGGGTCAGCAAAGGTGGTCAGCACCCAGGCCCGGTGAAAAGGCCCCTCGCCTTGTGGCCACAGCCAGCAGCCCACACCTCAGGCTGAGCGAGGCTCTTGGATTATGAATGGCCGGCACTGGTCCCAGGAGAGACCAGGCGATCCTGCAACCTTCGGAGAAAATGACCCACTGCCTTTTCAGATGCACAAGGATGCAGTTTCATGCATGACAGCTCAAGAAAGCACATTTAGTGTATGCATTTCTTCAGACTTAAACCAGACACCGGGCTCGAGTGGAGTTTCCAACTGAGTTTCTTTCCCTCCAAGCCTCTGACGTTTGTAACTGTTCCCATTTAACCCAAACCACCCCCTCACTCACCTTGGAAAAAGCACATTCGAGTATTTTATGTGCTGGGATTGGACATCAAAGAACAGTTTTTACTGCGGGGCTTTTACTAGCTAAGTCTGAACTCAGAACAGACCCTGCGCGGTGGCGAATGGATCTGGTGAGCAGTGACGCTTAGAAATAAAACAGGTGAGGGCGATCCATCAGATGCTAAATTGAAATCTTCCCCCATTCGGAACATTTGGGAAGAAGCCCTGTGCGCCTTGTAAATGAAACGGATCTTTTCCGCTCCTCTGCTTCCTTCAGTTTCTCCCCTTTGCTGTCTCAGAAGCGACCTCTCTCAGTGCAGCGGCGTCAGAGCCCCCTGGTGAGGCGCCCGGGAGCGCTCGGGGTGCCAGACAGAAATGTGTCAGCCCGGCGGCCGGCTCTGCCGCCCTTTCCGTCTGTCCGAGGAGAGAGCGCACCTCGCTGCTCAGGGCCTGGGAACAGTGTCACGTACAGAGGGAGATGGTTCCCGCGGGGCCTGGCTCTCATCCTGATTCTTCTAGTCTAACCCCCACAGACAGCTCTGGACGTCAAAACCCTGCCTGCTCCGCTTGACACAGAAGGCATGCACGTGCTTCCCCAGACGCCCGCTGCCAGCCTCCAGCCTGCAGCCCGCCCCGTCCCGGGCTGAGCCATGCCGAGGGACCACGGAGGGGCGGCCGGGCACTGGAGCAAGGCAGTCATCTGGGAACTCCTCTAAGGATGGCTGCTGAGTTAGCTGAAAGGCTGGAGGCTGCTAAGTCACTTCAGTCATGTCCGACTCTGTGTGACCCCATAGACGGCAGCCCACCAGGCTCCCCCGTCCCTGGGATTCTCCAGGCAAGAACACTGGAGTGGGGTGCCATTTCCTTCTCCAATGCATGAAAGAGAAAAGTGAAAGTGAAGTCGCTCAGTGTGTCCGACTGTTAGCGACCCCATGGACTGCAGCCCACCAGGCTCCTCCGTCCACTGGATTTTCCAGGCAAGAGTGCTTGGGTGGGGCGCCGTTAGAAGCAGACTCCGTAAAATGAGTTCGAACCCGAGCACCAAAGGGGAAGGGAGTGAGCGGGAAGAGAGGCGATAGCGTGGCCAAGAGCTGGACACAGCTGAGCGACTGGACTGGACTGAATGCACTTTGAAGGGGGCAGCCTGCATCTGAGGCGCGTGGATACTTTACAAGGACAGCTGAACGGTTCTCAAGGTTTTCCACCTGTCAAAGTCCCTGCGGCATTTGTTATGAATGAAGACCCCCTGGGTCTGTTCAGAAGTTGCGAGCCAGGCAGGTTGAACAGTTGCCCAAGGTTCAGCACCAGAGTCACCTGTGTCCAGGGAGAACTGGGCTCCCTGAGAGGCTGCCGTGTTGGCATCACCACCCACCCCTGCCCGACCTCCCAGGCCCCCGTCCCTGGCCCCGAAAGAGCCCCCTTTCCTGACGCTATTCCTCCCCGAATCTCTGATTCTGCCCTTAAGATAAAACGCATCTTTCACTGAACCGCTGTATCAACCAAGAGATAGGACCCCTCACAAAGGATTCCTTGCTAAAGTAGCAGTTATTCAGTCCAGAGCGGGGTTAACGGGTAGCAGCCGTAGAGATGTGGGGCATTTCACCCTGAAAAGGTACTGTCAGATAAGCACGAAAGGAAACCAGTTGCGTGGATGCCTCTGAACAACACCAAACCTAGAATTGATTTTGAAAATTAAAACCCAGCAGTTGAGACATTCAAATAAAAAGGCAAGTTTCCTGATATAAAAAGCAGCTGTTTCTGGTTCGGACTGAAAACGCACAGCTGCAGGCGATGGCGCCAGATGTGGGCACATCGGAAATCCTGGAAACACACCAGGGCCAGAGGGTCCCGTCCAGAGGTGGCCGTCCCCACCCAGCACCTCGGACAGACCGCAGGCCTTTATTCCCGGGGTTTCTCCCAGGGCAGCCTGGCTGGGAGTCACTCCCTGGACACGGGGAGGCACCTGAGCTGGTTTGCCTGCTGAAGTCAGGAGAAATTAGTTCTTACGAGGAGTTTACTTTGTCAGTTGAAATAAAACGTAGGAAACGACGATCGCTTTCTCTCTGCCTTGTCTTGAACGTCTCTTGGTTGGTTTCCCAAGGTCTGGTCTTTGTCTCATGACAAATCTGTACTTGGGATTTCAGAGTCGGGAGGAAACTAGAAATCCTTGAAACTTTCTTGATTAACAAAGCGACCAGCACCCTTCCCAGGAAGCCGCTGGTTTTCAAGCTCTGCTGGACCCTGAGAGGCATAGCAGACGCTGCTCGGGGACCTGGCCCAAGGAGGGAGGGAGCTGAGTGGGGGTTTCACCCGAAATCAAGCTCCTGGACCCCCGAGTCCTCGTAAAGCCCAAAGACAGTCCAGGCCGCCCATGGGGCTCACAGACAGACCCCGCCCCACGCCTGTGCCCCGGGAGATCAGCCTCACCAGCCTAGGGGACCCAGTGCTGCGTGCAGCACGTCACCCTGGCGCACCCCCCCACCACATCAAGGGGCTCTCGGCCCCTCGGAGCGGGCAGGACTCGTCCACCCACCTGCAGATGGGGGCCCTCCTCAGCGGTGGTCTCGTCCACAGGCACATCTGAGCACTGCAGTGGCCGAGCCTTCTGTCCGAGCAGAGGCTTCTGCTGCCTGGATGCGAGCTCTGTGTCTGCGCCACACCGCCCTTCACACCTGCTATCCTGGGGCATCCTGTGTGCAGCGGCCCAGCCCCAGTCCCCCGGTGGCAGTCCTGCAGGGGTGAGCAGCTGGATAGTCCGTGAGAACGCTCGGGTGTCAGCGGTCAACATCGAATGCAAAGAGGCTCCATCCTTATTGAGTGAAGCATTTCCCAGGCTTGTGCCAGGGATCACCTAGAGCCCAGCAAGTTAAGAGGAAGGATGCATCCTCGGCCTCACCCCACCAGGTCCCACACTCCGATTATTGTGGAAAGAGAGCAGCTAAAATCGCTTCCCTGGAAAGAAGAGAGCCAAGTGTGAAGCTGGGGGGTAAAACCAGAACCTTCCTTTGTTAAAAGCGATCAGTAGGGGGCTCTATCGACTCTTGCAGAAAACGCTCAGACAACTTTTTATGGCAGTGAAAAATAATTTCATTTAAGGATTTCTTGAGATTTTATGAAAGTCTAATTAATACTGAGATTTTCATTTCACTTCACACTGAACAGAACAATCACTGGTTTTCAAATCTCTTTTGAGCTTGACACACGTTGTCTTATACCCCCATTCAAGTAAACTGAGAGATGCTGGGAGAGAAAGAAAAGAACGAGGCCGGGAGGTTAGGAGATGTCTGATCTGCACCCAACAAAGGTTCCCAGCCCGGAGCTGCGGGCGGGGTGTCCCAGGTGTGCTCAGCCCCGCCTGTCTGTTCAGGAATGATCTGTTCACCGGAGGAAGAAAGGACAGGAAAAGACCACAGGCCTCGGGCTTTTACAATCTGAGCAAATGTCTGTTTTGCTAAAAGGCATCCGAACATCTGGGCACCGTTCTCGCTGGATTAGTCTGGACAACGTCTTTCAAACACCCTGCGTGGCAGAGCCCTGCCCAGGGGCGGCCAGCCGGGCCGCCAGGTGCCTGCCACGCCTGGCCCTGGGGCCGCGGGCGCTGGACGATTGCCCCTTTCATGTTTGGATAAACAGTTCCCTCTCCTTTGATTGTGTCTCTGCACTCCGAGGCCCCGTGCACAACCCAGAGGCCCGCACCTCCTTGATGAAGCGTCACGTCGGAGCTCTGGCGGCTGACCTTGATTCTGCTGGTCCCTCTGCGCGGCCGGGGATCTCAAAGAGCTCTGAGCGTCTTAAATAAACTGCGCTTCCCATCAGGCTGAGATTATGTAATGTAAATACACAGGCGCAGAGCTCGCTTCAGCCCGGGGCCTGAAGCCTGGGGAGAGCCGCCGGTGAGGCACAGGGGATGCAGCTGAGCCGGAGGAGGGCGAAGGGCCCTCTCGGCCGAGGGTGTGGAAGGCGGTGGGGGCCCGGGCGGTGGGGAGCTCACGTGCTGGCTCCAGGGGCGGCCCCCACCCCCAGGCAGCTCCCAGCCGGCAGGTCGTGCCACTGTGGGACCCAAGTGGGAAAGCCTCTGATGTCACCAGGCAGGTGAAATGTGTGTTTTATGCCAGCCACCTGGCGCTGAAAACGCGATTCAACCAGGTGAGCCTACAGGCCACCAGAGCTGATCTTTGTATCGCCAATTCGCACCTTCCTGTTCAGGGGACTTGCTTTCAAAGAGTCTCCTTTCCAAACGGAGTCATGCATGAAGCTCTTAAAATAAAGACTGATACACTGTTTCATTTGTCATATGGCTGAGGGGTTAAAGAATCTGCCTGTCAGGCAGGAGACGCAGGTTCGATCTCTGGGTTGGGAAGATCCTCTGGAGGAGGAAATGACAACTCACTCCAGTATTCTTGCCTGGAGAATCTTGACTTTCTCATATTATAACAGTGGAGAAACGATGGTGCTGTTTTGATGGACATTTGAAACTTGAAATCCTGGGAAATCGCCAGCAAGGCCTGCTCTTTCTAGCCTCAGCATCCCAGTTACCAAGCCATTCTGTCTTGGTGATACTGTAACAAGAAAGTTCTGGTGGGCACAGAATCAGAAACACAGCTGCCAACAGTGATATGCAAGGGATGCCTAAAAATCCTGGGACGCTTCCAAATTCAACTAGACCTGGCGCTTTTAGGAAGGGTATTAGAAACACTCGCTTCCAAGACAAATCAAGCAGCGAAAGGTAACCACTTCGGCTTTCCTCACCACAAAAACGAAAGTCAGCCAGAAGAACCCACACCCACCATGAGCACCAAACTCCCCATGCCCCGTCGTGTCCAGACTGGAGTCTTACGGTGGAAAGAGCAGGCGCTGAGCTGAGACCAGGCGTGTTCCCTGGGAGGCAGGCACCAAAAGCAGCCCTGACAAGACGGGCACGGGGCGGGACCTGTCAGTGGGGCGACGTGGCACGGATACGCAGGGACTCACAGGGCAAGCAAAGCTGAGATCGCCTGCTCAGAAGCAGCACAGGATTCCAGTGTCGACAGACAGATGGAAGGTCAACAGGTGAACCGGCAGATCACGTGGGTCTGGTTTAAAGAAAGGGAGAGAAGACGACGGTTTGCAGAGGGAGTCGGGTTCCTCAACGGGCCCACTGCCGTTGGTTAACCTGGCCCTGAATGTCAAGATCAGACTGTAGGGAGGAGTTTGAATCATGATGATCCAGAAGTGACAAGACTCTTGATGCTCGAGTGCGTTCGATTCGTGACACAGATTTGCAGTACCAAGAAAATAAAGTGGGCTAACCTCTTTCATTTTAAAAGAAGTTTTATTGGAATACAGTTGCTATACAGCACTGTGTCAGTTTCAGGCGTACAGCAAGGTGATTCGGTTGTACACACATATGTATGTGTGTGTGTGTGTGTGTGTGTGTGTTCCGTTTTAGTTTTTTTCCATTATGAGTCATTACAAGATACTGCGCACAGTCCCCCGCACTCTGCAGTAGGTGCTGGTTGTTTATCTACTGTACGTACAGTAGCGAGCCTGCGTTAATCCCAGCCTCCTGATTTATTCCTCCCCACTTGCGCCTTTGGAAATCACTTTGCGAGTCTGTTTCTGTTTTGTAAATCTAACCACTTTCATTTGTGTTAGCAGGCAGCCGTGTGAAGAAATGAGTCCACGGGCCTCTTTAATCTAACAGGACAAAGCTACCAGCAGGGCCCCCTTCCCAGGGAAGCCTGATGAATCGAGGGCACCTCTGCCGACGTGGACCCTGGTGGACAGTCCCGGGACAGCACCCAGGAGACAGCGGTTCTGGTTAGGGTCGGATTTCAGCCCAACTCTGGAAAGCTTGACACGCGGTTGAAAAGCACCGGTAAGTGACCCATCTGATCGGAGAAGCCCCTTGGCTGCTCCTCGGGGCCCCAGTTCTCCGAAATTCACATCTGGGTCCCCCAGCCAGGAGTATGGCTCTTCTGCTAGGGTGAGCTCCTGACTCTTCTCACCTAATTCAGAGGGAGCTCAGAAAGATGTGGAGCTGGAGCTGCCGTCTGCAGGAGACGATCAGCGGTCTCCACGGGGAGCAGGGGTCTCCACGGTGACCAGGTGCTAGAAATGTCTACGTGTTTTCAAGGCCCTGTTCATGCATCGTTTGAGAGCTGGCTTTGCTCTGGGCTGGGGCAAATGTGGCCACTCCGACTGCACTTTTAGATTCATCTCAGCTGCAAAGAGCACAGCTGGGAAAGCTGAGAAAGACTTCCTTCCATACCAGCCACCCCCGCCGCCAGCACCCGCTCCAACACACAGCATTTGCAAGAAGGAATGACGCGCAGTCCTGAAGGCTCCCTATCCGCAGCTGCTCCTGCACGAGGGTGATTACTGGGCAGGTTCCAGTGCCACCCCTCCCCATTGCCTCCAGCCTAATTCTCAAAGCTCCTCCTAGAATGTCTCTTTCGCACACCAGCTCCACCCTTCTTCCTTCCTGATGGTTCTTCAGTGAGTTGAATATTTCCCCCCCAAATCCATATGTTGAAACTGTGATCCCCGGGGTGATGGTGTTAGGGGTGATGAGGTCATGGGGGTGGAGCCCTCGTGAAGGTGATCAGTGCCCTTATAAAGGGACCCCCAAGAGGCCCCTCTCTCCATCTTCCATGGAAGGACCCAGAGAGAAAGAGCCTGGCAGAGGCCCCACCAGACCCCGCCAGGCGGGCACCCAGCCTGCAGACGGCGAGGAGTGCGCGGCTGCTGTCTGTGGGCCGTCCTGTCTGCGCGTTTGTGCTGTTCTTCTTGCAGCCACCCCCACAGACCAAGACCCGTTCCCAGCTCAGTTTCCAAGCGGTGGAAATTACGCGCCTCGGTCCGTGCCCCCTGCATGCTGCAGCTCTGGGAGCTGACCAGCCTCCGGCTTCCAGCCAGGGAGAGGCTCGGGGCCAAGTCCTGAGGTGGGAAGGGAGGCAGACAGCAGGGTCCCTTAGAGGCAGAGCAGCCACCGCAGTCATGGCCAGCATCTTTCCCAACTGCCGGCACCGCAGGGCGGGCGGAAACATCGGTGCAAAGCAGCGGAGCAGCCACAAAAGCCCGAGGCTGGAGGGGCACTTTCAAGCATGTGGTTTCCGTCAGCGCCACTTTAGGGATCGCCCTGAAGGAGGGCTCTCTGTGAGCCAGGAAGTCAAACTGTCCCCTTTCTGCTCATGTCTGCGACTCCCAAGCACGGTCTCTGGGCTCCTCCTGGACCAGGCGTGCGTGAACTGATCGTCAGCTCCCCAAAATGTCGGATTCTGGGAACCTGCTGTGAGCAGGTTTGCTCCAGCGAGCCAGGGCCTAGGGTGGTTCTGGGAAAATGCTGGTCTGCAGTTGGGTTTGGAGTGTCTGAGGGAGAGGCGGATGAGACAGGACAGGGCTTCCATCCACGACGACGTCTGACTCTCCTCCTAGCCCCATTTCTTTCCCACCTGTGCTCTGTTCTGATTGTCGGCAGAAGCTGAATCCTCCGCTTGCTTTATGCGACACAGAGCCCAGCATCTGTGATCAGCCTGCTTCTCGCAGGTCAGCGCTAGCTTTGCCAGACCTGCACCCTGGAGAGAACTGTATTCAAAATCCAAGAGGCGTGCAGGAAAGCTGCCTGCCAGTGCAGGAGATGCAAAAGACGTGGGTTTGATGCCTAGGTCGGGCTGGGAAGACCCCCCGGAGGAGGAAATGGCAACCCACTCCAGTGTCCTTGCCTGGACAGTCCCATGAACAGAGGAGCCTGGCGGGCTACGGTCCATGGGGTTGTAAAGAGTCAGACATGACTGAGCGACTTAGCATGCACAGAAAAACTCAAGTCTACCCTTGGTTCTCACGAGAGACAGGAGTGCTCAGGACGCCTTCACTCTGACTTACCTTTGAGTCCTGCTTCAACCTCACAGACTCACGTGAACTCAGGACCCCATCTTATAATTCACAATTCTAACATTAAGACCTAACCAAATGGAATTAAATACTGGGTTTGCAGGTTAAAAAAGAAAAAATAGCTTACACTAAGAAGGGGGCTTGGGAAGGCTGTGAAACTAAAAAGGACCACTAAAGCTTCACTTAAATAAATAAAAATGAGCTTTTACAAAGAGCAAGGAGGGAGGAAGTGCTTACCACTTTACAGTGTCTCCCCATCACAAAGAGGGTCCCACAGCTGACATACGAGGCCCTCCTGGGATGCTCTCAGCTGCTCCAGCTGGGTGTAGACCCACGAACCTCTTCTCCAATGCACACACACTGACTTTGGAGCTCTCCAGCCGACTCCTGGACCCCACCCTCCCTGCACCCCTGTGTTGACTCAGCTGCCGGCCGGCCGGTGCAGCCCCTTTGAACACAGGGGGCTTTATCACATAGGTTTTACTGGTGGTACCACAGCTGATATTTGCATTCCTGTGCTGCTCAGACAGAAACCCATGCATGTGTTTACATAGTTAACTGAGGGTCAGGAACACCCGAGCACCCCGGACTCTAACCCCCAGGAACAGAGAGGCTATGTGAAAAATGTGTTTAAAGTCAAAACACTCTAGTGTCTAAGCTGAATATTCTCCCATTTCATTTACAAATTTTATAGCATGCTTGACTAGTTCTGTTTATACAGAGAATCTTTAACCTTTCCAGAAAAAAGAAAGGAAGAGAAAGCTACAGCACATTTTGAGGATGGAGCATCTCGAGGCCAAAGTCTTCATCATCTCTGAGGGATCAACAGAACCACCGGCTCGGCCAGCCCACCTGCTGGTGGGCGTAAGGCAGGTTTTCTCATTCAGTGAAGCAAACCAGCGGCTCCAACACCTTGCGGCTTCAGCCACCAGCATCCTGTCTCTTCTCAGCAGCTGGCGGTCAAGCACCGAGCAGCGCCTGGGCCCAGCTGCCCCCGCCACGGGAGGAGGATGGTGCGGGCAGCCCCCCGCCCCCGGCCCAGAGCCGGCCTCCAGCCGCTGCCTGTGCTTCCGCAGTTTTCCTCCAGGTCACTCTCGGGGCCTTTCCTTCTGCACGGCCCCTCCGGCAGGGCCCTACCTGAATTCTACCTGGGAGCTCAGGCTGAGGCCCATTCATGGCAGGGGCCCCACCCCAGGTGTGACACCCAGGAGGGGGGCGCCCAGTGACAACCGCCACAGTCTTTGATGAGAAGCCAGACCCCCATAACTTTTGGGTCCTAAAGCAGACACGTGTTTCTGCTTGGGGGCTGGTCACTGCTGAAATGCTGGCTCGGCCACAGCAGCCTCATCCGCTTCCCTGACCCGCTAGGCTGGGAGGGCCAGTGGTGTCAGGGGGAGCTTCTCATCCTCAACTCAGGACTGCGATTTTCCCTGTAATGCAGGCCACACTGCTGGCCTCACTATTGCGATATAACACAGTTAAATTTCCTTACTGCAGAAGTTAAAGTTCCTCACTGCAGAAGCTGGCGACTTAACAGGCTGGTCCCTCACGATGATTTTGGCCTCAAGGATCCTGATCCTGGTGGTAGATCAGTTCAGAGGTCAGTTTACCTGGTAACTGCTTTCTTTCCCATCACTTGCCTCCTAGAGAGACTACCCGTCTGACTCACCTTCCTCCTACAGTAAATGGTCCAAGGATGTCCCTTTGTGTGTGTGTGTCTTTGTGTGTGTATACACTGTGTCGCGTCCATTGAAACTCCCAGACCTGTAAATCGGAGGACGCTGCGTCTCAAATCCTAGGCTGTCTCAATTAACTATTAAGAGTGAACTGCAATGGCGCCCACTCCAGTGCTCTTTCCTGGAGAATCCCAGGGACCGGGGAGCCCGGTGGGCTGCAGTCCATGGGGTCGCACAGAGTCGGACACGACTGAGCACTTTCACTTTTCACTTTCATGCATTGGAGAAGGAAATGGCAGCCCACTCCAGTGTTCTTGCCTGGAGAATCCCAGGGACAGGGGAGCCTGGTGGGCTGCGTCCATGGGGTCGCACAGGGTCGGACACGCCTGAAGCGCCTCAGCAGTAGCGGCAGCTCCACCTTTACAGGAAGTACACACACATGTGTTATTCTAATGGCAAAGAAGAACAGCCAGATGGGAGAATGAGTCCGCATGCTCAGATCAGCAGACAAGGAGCAGCGGGAGCACAGAGGCCCGCAGGACCCAGGAGAGGCCACGGCGCTGCCCGCCATGTGCACACTCGTAGAGCACCAAGCATTGAGTTCTGCGGTTTCCTGAGGAACTGAGCTCTTCTCAAATGTCCCTCTTCAGCTCATCGGCCTATATTAGCCCATAATGCAGTGAATCAGTGAACTAAATGTAGGGACCAGAGTCATGAAAATCTTTACAAGAAAGCAGAAGTTTCTCTAAGTGGTTAAGCAAACGTTTCTTAGATACAACATCAATACACAATCTGCTAAAGAAAAAAATTGATAGATTGGACTTCAAAATCCAACTTTTGTGCTTCAAAGACATCATGAAAAAACTAAAAAATCAACACAAAGACTGGGCAAAAAACTTGTAAATCTTATTTCTTACAAAGAGCTGTTTTGAGAATATATAAAAGAAACTCTTACAAATCAATAATAAAAATACAGACTGTCCATTAAAACTGGGCAAAACTATAAACAGACTTTTTTTTATCAAAAGAGATCACAAAATAATAGACATGAAAAGATGTTCAACATCATTAGTAATTAAGGAAATGCTAATTAAAACTACACTGTGATATCACCTTACACTCAGTAGAGTGGCTAAAATAAGAAAGGCATTCAGTCCACAAATGCTCGAAAAAGGAGCCCTCACACGTTGTTAGTTGGCATGTAAAATGGTGTGTCCATGTCGTAAAACAGTTGGAAAGCTTCTTTAAAAATGAAATACAAAGCTACCATCTGACCCAGAAGTTCTACTCCAGTCTACTCACCCCTGAAGAAGTGAAAGCCTATGTCTGCTTGAAGACTTGCACAGAAATGCTCACAGTGGTTTTATTCATAATGAATCAAACATGGAAACAAGCGAAGTGATCATCAGCGTGTGAATGGAGAAAGTCTGTGGTATGTCCACACAGCGGAACAGAACTCAGCATCAGAAGCGTCAACCACGTGCGACAGCATGGCAGAAGCTTAAAAATCATCGTGGTAAGTTGAGGAGGCTGGCAGCCCACGCCAGTACTCTCGCCTGGAGAATCCCATGGAGGGAGGGGCCTGGTAGGCTACAGTCCATGGGGTCGCAAAGAGTTGGACACGACTGAGCGACTTCACTTCACTTAAGTTGAGGAAGCTACATGCAAAAGACAGTATGTTGTGTTCTATTTATATGAAATGTCCAGAGTCACGCCAGTACTCTCGCCTGGAGAATCCCATGGAGGGAGGGGCCTGGTAGGCTACAGTCCATGGGGTCGCAAAGAGTTGGACACGACTGAGCAACTTCACTTCACTTAAGTTGAGGAAGCTACATGCAAAAGACAGTATGTTGTGTTCTATTTATATGAAATGTCCAGAGAAGGCAAATTTATACTGATAAAAAAAAAGTAGATTAGTAAATGCCTGGGCTTTATGTGGAAATGAGGGTTGGCTATAATTGGACACAAGAGATCTTTTGGGGGGGTCTGGATTGTGGTTACAGCTGTGCAACATAAATGAGTTTGTACATTTATAAAAATCTTTAATTTGTACACTTAAAAGAGGTGAATTTTATATTATGTAAACTTCAAAAAGCTGTTCAAACAAAGTCCCAGGTGCAGGTGAATGGAAAGAGCCCATTACCTGAATCCCAGGTGACACAGCCTATGTGCTCTCGCTCTGTTATGCGAGCCTTGCCCAGTGCTGACGTCCACACAGAAACAGAGGGGCCGTGACACAAGAAGCAGGGCTAGCGTTTGCCCAAGGGGGCCCGGCAGGGGGAGGGGGCCCGGCAGAGGGAAGAG
>SJYX01001223.1:693106-706804 GCA_006410675.1 Oreotragus oreotragus | reverse complement strand
CAGGGGGAGGGGGCCCGGCAGGGGGAGGGGGCCTGGGGCGGACGGCAGCGCAGACCTGGGTGGGGCAGCCTGGCCACCCCGCGCCTCCGGACACCCAGAAGCCTCTGTGGGCTCCGTCTGTTTCTCTTGGCACACGGAGGAAGGAAGTGGGATGAGACTGGATGTTGAACACACGAGATTCAAGGTCACAAACAGATTGAAAGCAAGAGGATGGGGAAAGCAGGCCAAGCAAACAGTGCCCAAGATAAAGGAGGCGCAGCTGAGTCACTCTCCCAAGGAACAGTCTGGAGGAGGGTCCGCCTCCCCCCTCCCTGGGTGGAGAACATCAAACAGGAACGTTTGTGTCATTAAAACATATCATCCCTGACTTCATTCCAGGCTCATAAAAAGCACTTGATAAACTGAGATAAGAATTCAAACTTCAGTGCAGCTTTACAAAGGGCTGAGATTGTATACGCTTGCTTCTGGCAAGTTGGAGACACGTTGACAGGGGTATATGAAAAGTTATGCGTCTTAATTTTATTTAAAATTTTATGAAGTCTTGGAGGTTGTATCACGTTGTCCCATCCCCATTAAATATGTTATATTTTACAGTTTTAAAGAATCTTTGTAAACAAATGTAAATTTGTAAATTCTTCCTGATAACTACACTAAAAGGCCTTCTAAAAAGCTGATTTGCAAGAGCTGAACACTAATATTAAGAAAGAGGCTCTGGATCGCTACGGAAGACGCAGGCTTCCCAAGCATCTGACCAGGGCCCGGGAACCCGGATAGAACCATTGGCTGTTTTATGAAATCCCCGCCAAGACCCATTGAAAGAGCGGCCGCAGCCTGGAGACGTGCAGTCAGCCTGGTCCCTGCGGGCCGGGGAGGCCGAGGCGGGGCCTCCGGAGCTCCGGACCAGGAGCTGCGGTCAGCATTCCAGAGTCCCCACCCCGCCGCCCTCAAGGCCTCCCGGGGCGAGGCGGCCCTGCGGCCTTCTGCTCAGGGCCCCCGAATCATGCAAAACTCATGTAAGCAAGGATGGCTGCAGCGCGCCGCTTCACGGGGGCACGCCGGCCTGAGGTCCCACGCCCGGCGCCGTGCCGGCTGACCCCGCGCGGGGCGGGAGTGGGCGCCGTGGGGACGGTGACCTGAGCCAGCCGAGCGAGGCGAGCGGCTGGCGGAGTGTTTGCGGCAGCAGGTAAGCGTCATCATGCCTTCCCGTGTGCGGTGAGGGGCGTAAATCCCGCTTCGTTCCCGCAGGACGAGGCTCCAGGCCTGTCCTCAGCCCGAAGCAGCTTGCTCGCCTTCAAGATGCGGAAAGCGCAGGCCAGGCTGCTCCAAGCGCTCCTGCTCCTCTCTCGACCCCCAGCCTCCATCAGGCGCTCACCGGTCACGTGGCTCCGGCCGGCTGGCCCGGCACCCCCGCAGCCCCGCCTGCTGCCCCTGGCAGGGACCCTGCGTCTCTGTCCTCGTGCCCCCTTGTCCGGGCACGGATCCCACCACCCAGCCCTGCTCCCCACCCTCACACTGGCCCTGCCTTTAAACGCGGGCCCTGGGCCCTCTCTCTGACCCCTCACTAGCGGGGGTCATGGCCAAAACCTGGGTTTCCCGGTCCTCATGAACCAGCCGCCTGGCCAGCCGGCCGGCCTTCTGGGCTAGCCCAGGACAGTCACTCACCCCTCCAGACCCCGGAAGCGGGGAGAGGGCCCAGCGCCGGCGCCTGCCAGGAGAGACAGGAGTTCCTGGAGTTCAAGTTCTTGAAATAGTGCCTGCTTTGCAAGGAACGCAGGACGGTCAGATGGTGTCACTGACTCGATGGCCACGAGTCTGAGCAAGCTCCGGGAGTTGGCGATGCTCAGGGCGGCCTGGCGTGCTGCGATCCAGGGGGTCTCCGAGAGTCGGACACGACTGAGTGACTGAGCTGACCCGTAAGGCCAGGCCAGCAGGGGTGGTGGAATCAACAGCAGTGAGACCGGTGAGAGGCACAGCGGTGGCGGGGCTGGAGCAGCAGCAGTTACGCTAGTGTGCGGTCACCGCGGCAACGGGGGAGGGAGCCCTGGGGCTGATGCACCGACGGGGTGGAGCACTGGAGGCCTCGGCAGGAGGACTCACTAGGGTGCGGTCACCACGGCAACGGGGGAGCACTGGGGCTGATGCGCTGGCGGGGTGCAGATGGTGGCGCTGGAGGCCTCGGCAGGAGGACTCACTAGGGGTGCTCGGCTGCAGGGAACAGACAGCTCTCGGTGAAACGCTCCATCTCAGAGGACACTAGGAGCTGAGCGTCCCGGGCCAGCTCTGATGCTGGGGGGCAGCGCACCCTGTCGCTGACGAGGGGAGGAGGAATGGCTCATGCCCTGCCCTCCCTTGTGTCCGCGTGGCCCTGTAACAGAGCCGGCAGCTGAACCAGCAGAGGTGGCCGTCCCACAGTCTCGGGGACTGATGGGTGAGTCCCGGCCGGGCAAGCAGGGGCCCCCGGGCCTCCCTCCTGGGCGCGCGGATGGCCGTCTGCTGCCCGTGTCCCCACAGGGCCCTCCCTGTGTGAGTGTCTGTGTCCAGAGCTCCACCTTATAAGGACACCCCAGTGCGTGAGGGCCCACCCCAATGACCTCATTTTACCTTACTCACTTTTTCAAGGCCTCGACTCTAAATGCAGTCAACGCTCTGAAGACGCCAAGCTATGGGTTCCAGGGTTCAGGGTTCAATCTGTAGCATTGTCTTCATCAGCCGCAGGTGGGGAACAAGCTCATCACCGAACAGCCAGTGGGGTCAGTGTCCTCTGAGATCAGGGGGTGGCGGGGGGTAGGTACTTGAACAAAACCAAGGTTATCTAAGGAAAGAACAGGGGAAATGATGACTGTGTAACCAAGAGTGTTGATCTCTCTGGTTTTCACTGTTACCCCCTAAATTCTGGGGCTTTAAAACCAGAGTATCTGCACGTCAGCGCACAGGCCTGGCCACCACCCCCCAGAGAGAGGGTAGCGCTGAGGCTGACCTTGGTGGGAATGCCCGGTCCACCTGCTCCCCCGGGACAGGCAGGTCCCAGCAGGACACCAAGCCTTTCTGCCGCAGCCGTGAGCCCAGGGAAGTGGGCAGAGGGCCCTGTTTCCCCAGCCTCGTCCCCCAGAGGACTGACAGCCTCTGTCTAACTCTGAAGCTCACTACACATCATCTGTTCCAACGCAAGGCCCACAGAGGGGAATCTGTCTTCTGCCACCTGACACATGGCTTTGCAGACACTGCCAAGACTTTCAGACCCTGGAGGAACCATGGGCCAGAAGCACGTTTCAGCCACCAGGTGCTGGGGGGCTGGTAATGAGGGCCAACCAAGGCCTATAGACCAACCAAAGACGCCCACGTGGGGGGGCAGGGGGACACAGGAAATGCAATCGGAGAAGACAGACGATGTGCGACCTTCCTTAAACTCTGCCACAAACATTCCCGTGTCCATAGAGCCTTTGCGGGAGTCTTGGAGAAAAGATACTTGCCAAGGGAGTCACAGCTTTAGAGCACCTGGGGCTTCTTCGCAGAGACAGACTCCAGCACCAGCGCATGGAGGGCTGGAAAGCATGCCCTCCGATGCCGTCTCCCCCTGAGCCACCACGTCCACTGAGGCTGCAGACTCGGGGAAGCGTGCAGGCCAGGCCCGGAGGTCCCGGAGGGGGCGCAGAGGCCCTCGGGGAGCTGCAGAGGAGAGCCCCAGGTTTTCCGAGTCATGCCTCCTCCATCCATGTGGGGGGTGACCCCGGCAGGAAGGGTGGGCAGTGTCTGGGTTTGGGGGGGTAGAGGCCTCAGAGCCAGTGGGGTACCCCCAGAGCAGCACAAGGGCCCGTCCAGGGCCTGGCCCGGGGGGCTGGCGGGGCTACGACGCGAACCGGCGGGGTCTTTCCAGTGCTGCCGCTGACCAGGGCCCCAGGTCCGCTGGTGCAGCCGCCCCGCCCCCAGGCTTCTGCCAGTGGGTCCCTGGCCCGGGCTCTGTCCAGTGGCCAAAGGGTTTTCCTGTCCAAAGCGTGGCCTGACCGGTGGCCACTGGGGCCGCTGGGGCCGTGAGGCTGGCGTGCGACTGGCTGGGAGCCGCACTAGACACAGGGTCTGTTCCACGCCCCTCTGGGCTGTTGGTCAATTTCCCCCAAACCCCTGGAGGCGGACAGTGGCCCTGGGCCTCCCAGACTCAGCGCCCACCTCTCTGGATGCAGCACGTGCGTGCCGCACCTCGTGCAAGGGGCTGACAGGGAGGAGAGCCAGCTCCGGGGCTCTCAGACCCCCACTGCCCGCCCCCCAGTCCTGGCCGGAGCCCCCGGGGTCTCCGCAGAGGCCCTCGCTCCGGAGGCCACCATCCACAGGGGCGGGCCTCCTGGGCCTCACTGTCCCCTGGTCCGCTCCCCCCAGCGACCCCGCCCCTGTAAGAGCGAGCCCCGCTTGGGCCGCGCTCCCCTCCTGCGCACCGCCTCCCTCCCCGGTGCTGTGTCCCTTGGCCTCTGCGTGCACCTCTCAGGGTGCTTCTTTCTGTTCTAACCACAAGCTGTGTTGCTGGGTGTGGGGGCCTTTCGGCGGCGTCTCTTGGAGTCCGGCGGCATCGCTGGGACGGAGGCCTCCTCTGGCCGCTGGTTCTGCTTGAGCCGCGCGTCTCTGAGACGCTGCCCTTCGGCCCGGGCAGCTGAGGCTTCCGTCCGCTGCTTCCTGGCTTCCTGCTGTCTTTTATTTTGAGTTACAGAAGGCAGGTTTCTCTTTTAAGGACATGTCTGTAGATGGAAGTTTCTAGCAAGACATGTTGTGTGTGGAGGTCCTGCTCCGTCATGCCCGACTCTTTGTGACCCCACGGACTGTCGCCCACCAGGCTCCTCGGTCCATAGGATTCTCCAGGCAGGAATGCTGGAAAGAGTTGTTCTCCAGGGGCTCTTCCCCACCCAGGGATGGAGCCCGTGGCTCCTGTGACTCCTGCGCTGCCGGCAGATTCTTTACCCACTGAGACACCCGGGAAGCCCCTGTCTTAGATAACGCTGCCGTAACTCCATGAGGCGGTTTCTGGATTTTTTTTCATTCTTTTCCGTGAATTAGTGTTTCTCTCCCTGTTCCAACACTGTGCTAACTGGCACACTTTGTTATATTTATCCCCAGGCGCTTTTGTCTTTAAGAAAAAGAAGTTATAATTAGTGACCTTCATTCATGGTGTGTGGTGTATAACATTGCACTGGATGTTCTGCACGGATTTTCTACCAAAAACCAGACCAATGGCTTATTAATGATAAGCTTATAGAATCTTTGCGTTTTATATGTAGACAATTGCATCGTTCTTAAGGATAATACCTTAATCTTGCTTTCCGATCCTTATATAAATGTTTAAAAACAAGCCAAAATCAAATCCCCCAGGTTAAAATCTCAGGGCAAGGCTGAATGGGAATGTGAGGCCAGCCATGCTGAACGTAAGCGAGTAGTCCTGAGATTCTCGCTCTCCTGTGCAGCAGCTGCCGTAGGACTTCTGGGGTGTGACGTGTCGGGTTTAGAAAACTGTCTTCCATTTGGATTGCCGTAAAATGTATTGTCATAAACCTGGGCACTTTTGAGTGGAAAAGGGGTTCTTCCGTTGCACAAATACAACATTTGAAAGCAGGTCCATCCTGAATAAGGCAGAGTATATGGTTATAATGACACTAATGCTTTATTATTAAACACACATCGAACACAACTGAGTCTAGCATTAACTGAGTTGATTATATGTAATTCCTCCTTGAAACTTTTTCTGTAGTTAACTGGGGCTTCTCCTGTGGCTCAGCGGTGAAGAGCCGGCCTGCAGTGCTGGGGAGCAGCAGGAGGCCTGGGTTCGGCCCCTGGGCTGGGAAGACCCCCTGGAGTAGGAAACGGCAACCCGCTCCAGTCTTCTGGCCTGGAGAATTCCATGGACAGTGTTATTGATTTGGTAACCTTGCCTTCCTGGGATAAGCTGTATGTGGTCCTCACGTATCTTATTTTTTATAGAATGCATTTGCTTTGTTTGTTATTAGATGAAAAGGATTTTAGCATCTGAGTTGCTGACCAAGGCGGAGTTTAATTTTCCGTTTTCATGACATCTTTGTGCAGTGTTTGTTAGGCTTGTCAATTACAACAGGGAGCTTGCTTTCTACATTCTAGTTAGTATAAGAGCAAGTTCTTTCTTATTTGAATATTTCCTTGAATTTACCAGTATATTTATTTAAAAGTGGTATTTTTTTCTTGTTGAAGGATTTTTAACTACTGGTTAAACTATCTTTACACAAGATTATTTTCGTTTTCAATAAGTTTCTTACATTATGTTTTTCTGGAAAGCTGTCAATTTAATATGTTTTCAAATTTAATGTAATAAAGCTTTTCATAACATTAATCACTGCAGCATTATAGCTGTGTTTCTTTTTAATATCCTTGTGGTTTATTTATACCATTTCTATATTTTTGCCCGTCTCTTTACTGGCTGTTTAAAAGCACGTGCATTAGTTCAGCTCTGTTTATCTTCTCTGTTGTAAGGTCATTTTGTTTATTAGTTTCTGTTTGTCTTTCTATTTGACGTTTCTTTCCTTTATTCAGGATTATTCAACATGCTCTTCTCATTAATATTTAGTCATTCTTATATTTTTGTAAGCCTTTAAGCCTATACATTTCCCTTAAAGTACTGTTTTAGTTGAACACTCAAGTTTTAGTATGTAGGTTTTTTTTTAGTTTTTCCATGCAAAATATTTGTTAATTTTCCCTTGTGATTTCTTTTTCAACCCATGATTTATTTTAAAATATACTTTTAAATTTCCCACTCTGTGAGATTTTATAGGATATGATTTCAAACAGCTATATATCTGGTAGATAATATTATTTATATAAAATCAATTTCTTCAGCTTATTAAAGATTTTTTCATGACCAATATGTCATCAATGTTTCAAAATGTTCTATGGGTACGGTTTCAGAGAAGGCGATGGCACCCCACTCCAGTGTTCTTGCCTGGCGAATCCCCTGGACGGGGGAGCCTGGTGGGCTGCAGTCCATGAAGTCGCTAAGAGTCAGACATGACCTGTCTCTTATACACATCTAGATGTGTATAAGAGACAGGACCAGGACCGCATTGGCTACAAGATGCCCTACTTGGCTCTGCCCTTTGTGGAGCAGCACGTAAGGACCTTCAGCTCTGCTCACCTGTAATCAAGTTGGGAAGGTTTTGCTTGGCCCCATGACACCTGTGGTGCTGGGCTTCTCCCCCATTCCTCTCACCCTTTCACTTCTCAGTGATTCAGTAAGACTTCAGTAAGATTTCTGCATCCACAGTCTTTGAGGCCTTTTTTTTCCCTTAGGCAACAATGAACCTTCAGTGAGGGCAAGGGCGAAGGCACCTGTTTAATGGAAAGGCTGTGCTATTTAATGAAAAGTCGTGTCCGATTCTGCAACTGCATGGTCTGTAGCCCGCCTGGCTTCTCTGTCCATGGGGATTCTCCAGGCAAGGATATTGGAGTAGTGGGTTGCCAGGCTCCTCTCCAGGGGATCTTCCCAACCCAGGGATCGAACCCAGGTCTGCCCACACTGCAGATGGATTCTTTACCATCTGAGCCACCAGGAAGACACTTAAAAAAAAAAAAGCACCAGGCAGGCAGGTAGAGAAAGGGTCATGAGAGCGAGCTTTGCATCAGGATGTGGCTTTGTGTGTGTGCTCGAAACCACTGCACGTGTGTGGACACGTGTCTTATGTGCATTGCATTGGCTCTGAGCACGGACAGGACAAGGAAAGGGCTGGGCGGCTTTTTGACGCCATGGGTGGGGAAGGAGAAGGGGTCCTCAGGTTGGGCAGCAGAGGCCGGGGGCATCTGGGTGGCAGCGGTGGGCGCGGTCTCGGAGCTGCTGCCTGACATACGATTCCAGGCAGGCCGTCACCCACGTGCTCATCATCCTGCCACTCAGCCTTAAGAGATGCTCTGTGTTTATCCGTCCGGAAGGCCCGGCTCAGGCCAGCCTCTGCCTCATTGGGCAGGCTGTCGCAGCCATCAGCCGTCATCATTCCAGAGGCCTGTCACACAGCCTGACACCCGCCGCAATTCCTGGGCATTTGAAAGGCACCAGGCCCCTTCCGACAAGCACAGCATCCACGGAGGCGCCTCTTCTCTCCTCCCCGCTGCCCTCCGTGAGCTCCCACCAGCTGCCTGCCCTCCAACCCATTAGCCCCAGACAGAACAGACGACCCGGCAGCCCAGGGACTCTGTTTTCCACTGTCATTGCCTCCAAGTCAGGTGCGAGGGTCAGGGGGGCCCGCGCGGTGAGGCTGTTAATCAGTTAGGAAACCCTGATTGCATCTTAATAACAAATGCAAAGCACCCGAGAGCAGCAATTTGCAGTAATGGGAAAAATCAGCAGGTCCCTGGGGGTTGACAGGAAGTAAACACTCTCCAGGCTCAAATTGGGGGGAGGAAAAATCATTTGGGAGAGCGTCCTGGCAGGGCTTAAAGCTGTGCAGCTGTCAGTCCAAAGAGGGGAGACGCTGGAGTGAGAAGAGACCAACGATAGATGGAGGAAGGCCCAGCTGTTGGGCATGGCCTCACCCTCAGGCAAAGAGCCTCCACCCTACCAGCCTCCCTGCCTCCCAGAGGATTCCAAAACTATCATACTCTTTCTGGCCCCGGGGCCTCCCTGGTGGCTCAGATGGTAAAGCGTCTGCCTGTAATGTGGGAGACCCAGGTTTGATCCCTGGGTTGGGAAGATCCCCTGGAAAAGGAAATGGCAACCCACCCTAGTATTCTTGCCTGGAAAATTCCATGGACAGAGGAGCCTGGTTGGCTTTAGTCCATGGGGTTGAAAAGGGTCTGACACGACTGAGTAACTTCACTTTCTTTTTTTTTTTCTTTCTCTCTGGCCCCTGTGCCAAGTGCCCATCAGAAACAAACAGAAAAAATCATCATTCACAAAATCTGGCCAAACAAGGGTATCCAACTCAAAGCATTTGAGATTGAAGGGCAACCAGACAAAAACAAAAAACTCAAAGCATTCAAGATGGAAGGGCAACCAAGCAAAGCTTCATTTCCCCCTCCAGTCTCAAAGACTGTACACACCTCTCTCTGTAGTCAGAGGGGGTTGGGAACTCACCATTAAATATTTTTATCCTGCTGGGACATTCCTTTCTTTTACAACTTCCTCAGAATGGGAAGGAGCGGTTATCCCCACTAGAAGGTGAAATGCTTTTTCATAGCATCAATTTTTCTTCCTCTTTGAAAACGTTCCCAGCACCGAACATGCACATTTTTCTTAAATGTAATTTGATTTGGATGGTTTCTTGACCTGCGTCCAAATCCAGCCGTGGGTAATTATTACTGTCACTATTGTTATTAATACTGATATTTATCATAATCTCACAAATGCTGGGACAGCCCTTAATCTTGCTGTTTTATTTGGTTGAAAGGAAAATGGAAAGCACTGCCCCCCGCCCCCAGTTGATTCTCTTGTATTCACCTTCCCCGACTCCTACCATGAGAATAATCAGCCCGGTTACCAGTGAACTCCAGTCAGCTCTAACTCTGAATTGCATTCAGGGCATAGAGACAATGCCAGCAGGTGGAAGGGTCAAAAAGTCAAAAATATCTCATTACAACTGAGGAAATGTCTAATTGTTAGGGCTTCTCACCAAATGCTTCGCGAACCAGTGATCTCTCTATAGCCAGAAATATACAGGTAGAGGCCACAGAGATTATCCTTCAGTTCAGTTCAGTTCAGTAGTTCAGTCATCTCCGACTCTTTGCGACCCCATAGACTGCAGCACGCCAGGATTCCTTGTCCATCACCAACTCCCAGAGCTAACTCAAACTCATTTCCATCAAGTCGGTGATGCCATCCAACCATCTCATCCTCTGTAATCCCCTTCTCCTCCCGCCTTCAATCTTTCCCAGCATCAGGGTCTGTTCAAATGAGTCAGTTCTTTGCATCAGGTGGCCTAAGGATTGGAGTTTCAGCTTCAGCATCAGTCCTTCCAATGAATATTCAGGACTGGTTTCCTTTAGGATTGACTGGTTGACCTCCTGGCAGTCCAAGGGACTCTCAAGAGTCTTCTCCAGCACCACAGTTCCAAAGGATCAGTTCTTCAGCGCTCAGCTTTCTTTATAGTCATCTGTCACATCCGTACATGACTACTGGAAAAACCATAGCTTTGACTAGACAGACTTTTGTTGGCAAAGTAATGTCTCTGCTTTTTAATATACTGTCTAGGTTGTTCTTTTTCTTCCAAGGACCAAGCATCTTTTAATTTCCTGGCTGCAGTCACCATCTGCAGTGATTTTGGAGCCCCCCAAAATAAAGTCTCTCACTGTTATTCTTCAGGTATGCCATTTAGGGAAGTAATGAATTAGGACCTTGGGTCTCAAATTTCAGGTCCATCGAAATCACTTGGAAGGTTTGTTCACAGATCTCTAGGGTCACTCCCACCAATAGTTGCTAATTAACTAAGTCTGAGGTGTCCAAGAAATTACATTCTTCTTTTTTTAAATATTTATTTGGCTGTGCCAGGTCTTAGATGTGGCACTTGTGGTCTTTAGTCATAGCATGAAATTAAAAGACACTTGCCCCTTGGAAGGAAAGCTATGACAAACCTAGATAACATATTAAAAAGCAGAGACAACACTTTCCCGACCAATGTTCATATGGTTAAAGCTATGGTTTTTCCAGTAGTCCACGGGGTAGCAAAGAGTCAAACATGACTTAGTGACTGAATAGCAACATCATCAAATTGGAACTCAGCTGCAGCATGTGGGATCTAGTCCCCTGACCAGGGATTGAACTCCAGTCCCCTGCGCTGGGACCACTGAACAACCAGGCAAGTCCCAAGAAACTGCATTTCTAATAAGCTCCCAGGTTATGCTCTGAGGCAGCTGGTCCAAGGACATGCTTCGAAACCATTAAACTAAGGAGAAGGCTAGATTAGATCCCTTAACTCTCTCTGGAGGCTAAGATTTTATGATGTTACAAAATAAGGATTATTTAAGAAGTGACCAAGAGTGCCTGGCTCCGGGTAAAGGGATGAGGTGGGACAGTTCTCTTACAAACTTCATATGCACGTTTAACAAGAGGACAACTTCACCCTTCACCTTCCAGTACTGCCGTGTCTCCGTAGATAAGCTGATTCATCCCACAAATGCTTAGATGCTGGCTCAGCCTATCGCTGGAAATTTTCCACTGGCTCGTTTAGTTCAGGTAGATAAGCGCACATACACAAAAAGATAAACCCCTGGTTTCTACTCTCCCTGGAATAACTGTACGCCTTCTGGCTGCAGCATTTTTAACAAAAATAAAAGGACAAAAAAAAAAAGTCCTTTTCCTGGACACAGGGTAACACAGCCTTAGCTTGTTATTTCTGTCACTCTGTTTCTTTCCGGGGCTGTGAAATCCCCTGGAACCCTGTTTTCAGTAAGCCGTGTATGGGTTACTGAAGCCCAGCCTTGGGTGGCTGTAAAGGGGAGTAAGGAGAGGAGCGCAATCCCAGTAAACATCTCAAAGAATATGACACTGTATGAGGGCTTCCTGACTGCGGAGCATCTTCCACAGACGTTATCATATCCGATCCCCAGAAAACTACAGAGGACAGACAGGAGAGGCAGCATTAACGTCGTATTACTGATTAGAAAATCGGTGCAGACTTTCTGAATTGCCCAAGGGTCACTGAGTGCACCACAAGTGTGTAGAAGAAAAATTCAGGTTTTCTGACTCCTGGAGCAATCTTTTCAACTACCTCAAACTGCTCTTGAAACAAAGCAGGAGCAAGGACGATGGCCAGGAAAACAGTAAATCCGCAGGAGCTGGATAGAGACCGAGTGTCTGGACAGCCCCAGCTCTCCTCCCTCCTCTTCTCAGTCTGTCTGGCAGGCATTCTCAGACCCATCCGTCCATGCATCGACCCATCTTTGGACCCACGCATTCATTCAGGTTCTCAACCCATCTATCCATCTTCCCACCCACTTACCCACCCACCCATTCATCCATTCATGCATCCAGGTACTCATCCATCTATCCATCCACCCATCCACCCACTCACCCATCCATCCACTCATCCATTCACCTCATTTCAAAGACAGACACAGGCCTAGAGAACTGAAGTGCCTTGCCCAAGATCACACAGCTAGTTAGTAGCAGAGTCAGGACTAGAACTAAATATAGAGCTCAACTTCTGAATCTCAAAACAGTATCTACTATTACCATGCTACTTTTCATGAGAACGGCAGCATAATATTAGAGTAGATTTGCTGAGCTAATTCTTCCCTATGTTTTCTGTTACCCTGTGACTATTCCCTTTATTCTAGAATTAGCCTGATATTTTATGCTTACAGCCTGAGTGAAGGAAAGAGATATAAGAACAAAGTTCCCCTATGGCATGCAGGGTGCCAGGCAGATATTTTTGCAGGGGATAGGGAACTGTCTGTATAAACAGTTGGACTTACCCTAAATTATCCTGTCAGTAGCACTGGAATCGGAGAAGGCAATGGCACCCCACTCCAGTACTCTTGCCTGGAAAATCCCATGGATGGAGGAGCCTGGTGGGCTTCAGTCCATGGGGTCGCTAAGAGTCAGACATGACTGAGCAACTTCACTTTGACTTTTCACTTTCACACATTGGAGAAGGAAATGGCAACCCACTCCAGTGTTCTTGCCTGGAGAATCCCAGGGACAGGGGAGCCTGGTGGGCTGCCATCTATGGGGTCGCACAGAGTCAGACACGACTGAAGCGACTTAGCAGTAGCAGCAGCAGCAGCACTGGAATAGGGGTCCAACTTCATACAATTCTGACAAAGAATCACTGCTCCATCCAGTGGAAGTGATCTCATCACCAACCTATTCTTCTATAAAGAGCCCAGCCCTGGGGCCCTTGGATGATCTTATAGGTATGAGGTCTAGGGCCCCTTGGGTATCTGGTAGACCCATGCATGGAGGAAAGGGTCAGACAGTGGTCCAAAGGAGAGAAATGGAGGTGGGCCCATGTGCCTTTCAGGGGCCAGAGGAAGATTTAGAAAAGTTCAGAGAAGACACTTCAAAGCATGGGGTTCCTTGAGGCACAGGGCCTGGGCAGGGGTCCTATTTGTCCAAGTCAATAACAGTACTGCACCCGACCACAGAGGGAGGGAAAGTCAGTACAAGCTTGGACACTGGGGCACTAAAAATACATGATATAAAAGCAAGGTTTCCCCACCCTGCTGCTAAGTCGCTTCAGTCGTGTCCGACTCTGTTCGACCCGATTAACGGCAGCCCACCAGGCTCCCCCGTCCCTGGATTCTCCAGGCAAGAACACTGGAGTGGGTTGCCATTTCTTAAAGTTCTGCCTCCGTCAGCCGCAGGCAGTTTGGAAGCGACGCCGTTACTCAGGTGCAGAATCGAAGAGATACACATGTATGTGTGTATATAGACACGTGTCCCTTGAAGACCTCCAGAGTCTCGGGCTCGGCAGCGACCCCCTCGACTGTGCCCTGCGAGTTCTGGCTGCATCAGTCTTCCGGAATGCCCAGCCCCTCCTCGTCTTAAGGAGACAGCGAAGCTCTGCGCGGGGCCCTGTCTGCACCACACTGTAGAAAGGCTGTCCGCCAAGGCACGCGCTTCACTGGGGTTGGTCGATGGGCCAGGAAAGCTGGCTTCAGGGGAGCATTCAACTGAGTCCAGCTCTGAGTTTCCCAGTATTCCAACCCTGTGTGTGTGTGCGAGGGGGCGGGGCGGGGGGCTTCCCTGGTGGCTCAGATGGTAAA